>SWBF01000081.1:0-110726 GCA_023848595.1 Aureobasidium sp. EXF-10727
CTGGGCATCCCGTCCGCTCTGCCATACATAAGCAGTTGAACGGCAGATTAGTACTACGGTGGGTGACCACGTGGGAATCCCTGCTGCTGTACGTTTTTGTTTTTCTGTCCATTTTTGCAAATAAGTTTTGCTCAGAGGTGGTAGAGTTGTTGCCCTTTTTTTTTTGGTCTCAGATGCGCGCGCATTCGTTGAGGGGTTTCTTGGCGTTGGCTCTGTTGGCGTCTCTGGCCTTGATGGTTTGGATGGCAAAATTATTTGGGTCAGTGTGGTTGTTTTGAAGATGCAGGATGATGTTAATCTAATGTAGAGTAAAGATACCATGTAAAGCTGCTGTATATACCGTTCGACCCACCAAATGAAAGTGCGACCAAAAACCAGAACGCCAGAGATCAAATCATGTCGTCAATCATATCAAAACTTGAGCGATGGTCCGCCCGCAAAGCCTTTGGCTTTCTTCTGCGTAGGCTTCCTGGCCATCTTGTCCTCTGCGCCGCCTTCAACAGCTGCTCCATCAGCATCACCACGACTGACACTCATCGAAGCCATAGCTCCAACAATATCCTCCTCATCAACCTCAGCCTCTGTACTTCTGGCAGCATACCTCTTCTCATTGCCTCTAGCGCCCTTGCCATAGCAATGAGTATACAGTGCCTCCATGAGATTCTGCACCTGCTCATTGGCATCCCAGTTCTTGGGGTAGACGTTTTTGCTAAACACACTGCGAGAGCTGCACCAGTCCTGCGGTATCGTTTCCCAACCACCGAGCACAGTGATGATGGTATCGAGATCAGACGCGCTGAGTTCAGACCAATATCCAGGACGCTTTTTGCAGCAAAAGAGGACGATAGCCATGGGAAGGGAGAACGTGTCGCCATAGGCCAAAGCAATCTTTCTGAGTTGGCGCAGCTCGTCGGTCGTGTAGTTTTCTTCTTCGCCGGGGAGAAGACGGATGGCGCTGCGGTCAAAGGCGCAGATGCCAGTTTTGTTGAGTCCGGGCAGTTGCTTGAGCAGACCAAGCTTGCAAAGCTGGTTATAAGGGACTGCCTTGTAGAATTGTCCTTCAATCACACCGTGTACGAGATATTCTTCTTCATAGACGTAGCCATAGCCGTTGCCGAAGATTTTGCCCAAGGCTGGTACGTGGAATGCTGGGTTGGATTTGGCTAGCTCTTCAGTGTCCATGATGGCGACATGGACGGTACCAGACGAGCTTCGCTGCATGGCAAAGTAGAATGCAAAGTACGGTGAATGCGACCAAGAGGAGAATTCAGTGACGACGTTGCTGCCGTCCAGGTGTGCAGAGGTGTTGTTGAGGAACTCGATGCGGGTCATGTCGTAGACCGACTTGTGACCTTTTGAAGAAGCAAAGGCGAGGGGTGTCACGGCTTTGGTCGTGTTTAGCTTGGGGTTGCCGCCTGAGCTTGCATCCCACATGCGGAAGAGATACTTGGGGACGTTTTTGCTGGCTTCTGCAGGTTATTTGTTAGCTCGAGTCATCAAGGGAGATATTGTGTGTCTCGTACGCTTCAGATTTGTTCTCAGAGCCTGGTTATCCTTGATAGGCTGTTTTTTGGCACCACCGTAGAAGTAGTCGTTGAAGGATGACATCCGATCGATGATGTGTATAACGGACAATTTTGAGATGACAAGGGTTGATCGTAGATGGATGACTGTAATCGTCTGCTCTGCTCTTGGTGGCACCCCATGTCCTTCAATTTTATACCATTGATAAAATCAGCATGGTCAACCAGGACAAAGAATTACGAGTCTCATCTTTGCTCTACTGCTGTACACAGCAGAAGAAAAGAATGACTTTGGGAGCATGTTTCTGGTATGTCAGTGTCTCAGACAGTGGGAGGTGTCTCTGTCACACCATGGCATACAGAAGGTCTCAGACACCTCATGCATGTCTGACTGAGTGGCAGATTCCGAAATGCTTCGTCAATAGGAATGTATTGACGACAGCATGGTCTTGCAGGATTTATCACTCATTATGACGGTCGACCAACGTCGAGCTGAGCTGACACCAAATGATGATATGTGTAGGATTGATCACCAGAGTCGGGTGAGTCGCTGTCTGAAAACAGCAAATAAAGAAATCCTCAGACATTATTTCTTCGTGAAAGTGGAGTCGAGCAAGGCAGTTTCGAAGGTTCGAGCCTGTCTTTGATCATCGCTGTCACATTTCGGTCAGAAAGAATATCATTCCTATATGGTATAATGGACGCGCCGGTTTTTGACGATCTTTGATGGGATCGTCAATAAAAGTTCAAGTATAGAAAGAAAAGGCGCGATGGCCGTATGGCGACTGACGTGAGTGGAGCGTTGCGATAGACCGATAAGGTTGCCATTGACAGTCTTGAAAAGAATCGGTCCGACGAGACATCAAGAGTCTCCAACTACGATCTGTTACACCTATAAGACCATCTGTATTAACATGCTGCATAGCAACATAAACAGTGTCTGACCATCTCATCTGCATCTATATGTCTGACCTACTGATCTGATCCACCAAGAGCCGTTCATAAGTCAACAGGTAGTTTTCTCGATGCCGGTCTCGCGCGTGGCACTGCCAATTGGGATGATACGAGCTCATGTGCCGTTGGAGTACTGTGCAACGATGTCAACTGACTAGAAAGACAACCCCGCTATCATGCATGCAGGATGTGTGTTGAGTCCATGTGCGCTCAAAGCGAATGTACGCGTCCCGCTCCTGCGGAGCGTTATTCACGAGGGCTTGATATTGGCAGCCTTCATGAAGACGTCCCCACATCTCGTGGCCATGGTGGAGAAACTTATCTGATGTGAGGGAACGTGGTGTGCCTCGAAGTAGGTCACTGTCCCAAAGTGATACATGGCAAACAGGATCTGGCAAGGTGTGCTGGAACGGTCTGATCGGTTGTGCTTGCCATGCGTTGAGCTTCTTGTCGAGACTGTAGATCCTCGTGCTCTATGCCGGACTGGCCCTGAGAGCGACCTATTCATTATTCCAATAGGGTAAAGACGAACGTCCAGAGCAAGTGAAAGCCACTCGGCTACTCCACACTGAAGCCGTTATACACAACGCTCCGGGAGTAGTCTAATAGACACGTTAAAAATGTGAGACCAATACTCGATTGCGCTTTTTCGCGTCAAAGAAGTCAATCTTGCAAGGGCTGGAGCCACAGAGTACGAGGCTGAGTTGATAGCAGGAAGCAGATAATGTGGCGGCCGCGCGGAGGGAAGTGAGCGAGAAAAGGGCGTTCTTGCTCGGATTGATTGGCTGCTTCGAGAGAAACGTTGGAGAACTGGCAAGCCTCTGGTGATATCATCGCACAATCATAGAATGCGCCAGACAACACATTTCATGGCAGTAGGTGGACAAGGTGCTCTTGGTATTGAGCAGAACCACTTCAAAGGCGTGTGTTGTATAGACCTGTGGCCAGAACATGGATGTGCACTTGGGGATGATGGCCAGCCTCTGACAGTTGGCCGTCAGAAAGAGACATGTCTCTTAGCATGCGGGCAGGAGTTACTCTGCGCATTGTGATTCTTCCGTGCGCGCAAGTGCCGTGGACCTAGATAGGCGGATTGACAAGAAGACCCTGATATCGATAACGGTATTGTAGCGCCTCGATTTCGTGACGACTGTGGATGTCTTCTCATACGAACAGAAACGGTATGCGCGTGGTGGAAAGGGAAAGCGGTTGAAGGCTGGACGTTGACGCGGATTGGCTATTTGAGGCTTCTGCGGCGCATTTGCGGACAGCTTTTCCAACGTTCCATTCCACACAGTACCTGTTCCCAACAGCATCTTGGTTGCAAATGGTCGATTGCACTTCCACCCAGATGCTAGACTACGATTATGAGATTGAAATTTCCTTGATGATCTGATGGAAACTCGAGGATTCCTCGGATTCCTTTTCACAAGCAAAGACTGACAACGTATGCAAGAGATCAAAACTCGACCTTGTGTCGGAGATATTCCCGGAGCACGGACTACTCAGGTGAACCGAAGAATAGGCGGCTGCCGGCGCACGAGGTGATCTGCGAACGCTGCCAGGGCGGCGAGCTGATGAGAACGTCGTCCCTCGAGGATGCCACTGCACGCGCATCGTGTTCATCCCCTTCGTTTTTGTGTTATCGACAAGATCCCGATTTCCCGTACAAACTCGCGGTACGGTTTGCTGTATGCAGCCGCGTTGTGCAAGCAATCAAAGATAAAAAGCTGAACACGAGCAAACCTCCAGCTGAGCTCAACTTCCAAATCTCACATCTCAAGTCACGATCTCGCTTGTATCCACTTCGCTACCATCTCAACATGAGAATGCTCACAGTAAGTTTGGTAGGCAACAAATCCATTATTACACCAATATGCACCATGAACATGGCAAACTCTGTCTGGATAGACTTGCGAGTCCGCCGTTGCAACGACGCCCCGTGAGCGCCATCGACCGTTGTACATATCGATAATTGCCGACTCAGCTATTGTGCGTTTTGTTTTGGAGAGACATTCCCCTTTATCAGCTCAACGATCTTTTTCATCTCCAGTCTTTGCTGGCTTCAAGGTGTTCGAACATTTCTATAAGTACAGTCGACAATCCGTGTCTCAATGCTCTTCCCAGACCGCAACGATCTCGCCTACTAATCACAGCTTCATCTTGTTCGTTCATCCGCTTGCGGATCTAATACATTTGTACCTTTGTTTATTTATAATCTTTCATAATGAGGTCCTTCGATTTCAGCGCTTCGGCGCTCAGTCTTCTTGCTCTGGCATCGTCTGCTTCGGCATTCTGGCGCATGCCCTGCCCTGGTCGTATCGCTACTGAGCGTCTCGACCCTATCGTTGCTCCTGGCGGCGTTTCCGGTCACGTCCACACCATCTCTGGCTCAAACGTAAGTTCTCTTACGACCACTGGGTCTAGATTCAATCTAACACTCTTTGCAGGGTTTCAAGGCCGAGATGACATATGCTGATGCCCGTGGAGGTGCATGCTCTTCATGCCCCATCAAGCAAGACATGTCCAACTACTGGACACCCAAGCTCTACTACCAATCCGAGAACGGCACATTCATTGATGTCCCTCAAGCTGGTGATGGCCAAGGTGTCTATGGCGGTATGACTGTTTACTACCTGCAGAGAGGTGGTCCCAACAACGACAACCTTACTGCCTTCCCTGAGGGCTTCCGCATGCTTGCCGGTGATCCTTTCAAGCGTGCTGCGACTAGCGACTTTGCCGGACAGGCTGTCAGCTTCGTTTGCCTCGACTACAGCGGTACCTCTTCTTACTCCAGCGGTCTCCCTAACAAGGTCTGCCCTGATGGTCTGCGCGCCCAAGTCTTCTTCCCTTCCTGCTGGGATGGCAAGAACCTCGACTCTGCCGATCACAAGTCCCACATGGCCTACCCTACCAAGTACTCTTACGACAACGGCCCTTGCCCTGCTGATCACCCTGTGCACATGATTTCCATCTTCTACGAGGTCATCTACTCCACTGCCGGCTTCGATTGGTGGAACGGCACTACCCAGCCTTTCGTGTTCGCTCAAGGTGATCCCACCGGCTATGGATTCCACGGTGACTTCATCAACGGTTGGGATGTCCCTACCCTCCAGAAGGCGACCGACACCTGCACCAACGACTCTGGTCTCATCACCGATTGTCCTGTATTCGACTTCTTCACCAACGCTGAGTCCCAGGCTTGTGTTATTGCCCCTTCCATCGATGAGGCCGTCACTGGAGAGTTGGAGAAGCTCCCTGGTTGCAACCCCGTCACCTATGGTCCTGGCAGAGCTCCTTACTCTGAGGCTGGCTGCACTGACACTGCCACTCTTGGTTACTCTCCCGTCTACTACCAAAATGTCACTGGCTGGGATTACGTCGGTTGCGCTCCCGACTCTGTCAGCAGCCGTACCCTCCCCAAC
This sequence comes from Aureobasidium sp. EXF-10727, assembly GCA_023848595.1. Taxonomy (NCBI): domain Eukaryota; kingdom Fungi; phylum Ascomycota; class Dothideomycetes; order Dothideales; family Saccotheciaceae; genus Aureobasidium; species Aureobasidium sp. EXF-10727. Next base: position 5,903 of record SWBF01000081.1, read on the forward strand.
TCGACCTACATGTCCAGCGACATGACTGTCGAGAAGTGTATGTCATACTGCAAGAACAAGGGCTTCAACTACGCCGGTCTTGAGTACGCCACTCAATGCTACTGTGGCTCCAGCCTTCCCACTGCCCTCGAGCCCACCAAGGGTGTTCTCGGCAACTGCTTCTCTCCTTGCGCTGGTAACTCGTCGCAGTACTGCGGAGGCTCGAACCGTCTTAGCATCTACTACACCTCCGCCAACTTGGCCGAGTCGACCATCTCCTGCCCCTCAGGTAACGGCCAGAACTACACTACCCCCAACAACGCTACTTTCAACGTCAACTGCGCTGGTGATTCCAACGGCAAGGATCTCACGATGGTCTATGTCAACAACGGCATTCAAGAGTGTATCAAGACTTGCAGTACTACTAGTGGTTGCGTTGCAGCCTCTCTCTCCGGCACTGCCTGTTACATGAAGAGCACTGTCGGTACTATGAGAACTTCATCTGGCGTCCAGCACGCCCAGCTTATGTCCTCTGCTGCTGGCTCTTCCTCCTCCTCTTCTTCTTCTTCTGCTGCCGCGGCCTCTTCCACCAAGGCTTCGTCGACCAGCTCTTCTGCCTCGTCTACCAGCTCTCTTCCCAGCTCAGCCACCAACTCTGCCGGCTCTGTGTACAACCTTTACTACTCTTCCGACTCCGGTCAAGGATCATTCACCAACACTCAAGCTAGCAGCTCTTACACTGACTGTATGACCGCCTGCGATGCCAACTCCAAGTGTACTGCCTTCACCTACGTCGGTGGCAAGAACGGCGCTGGCTCAGGTCAGTCATCCTCACTTCACACTCCTGTTGACCATCAATACTGACATGATTTCTAGGTACTTGCTGGCTCAAGACTCAAATGGGCAACGCCGTCTCATCCAACAACAATGTTCTTACTGGCTCTCGCGTCAGCCTTGGTAACAAGGCCGCCGTCTCATCTTCTGCCTCTTCGTCTTCTTCTTCTGCCATCTCTTCTGCCTCTGGCTTCGTTTCGGCTTCTGGTTCCAGCGCAAAGGCCGCTTCGTCTACCACTTCCTCGAGCGCCACTTCCACCGCCACTAGCACTGTCGCCGCCTGCCCCAACTCAGACAACACCATCTACACTGATAAGACTTCTGGCGCTCAATTCCTCATTGAGTGCGGTGTCGACCATGCTGGTGGTGACTTGAAGATGGTTTACGTTAGCGACTTTGCTAGCTGCATCCAGACCTGTGCTCAAACCACCGGCTGTGTCGACGTTTCTCTCTCTGGCACTGCCTGCTACATGAAGAAGTCTGTTGGCTCTGTTGTCAAGTCCAGCGGCATTAAAGGTGCCAAGCTTCTTTCTTCAAGCACTCCTTCTGCCAACGTCAACGCTGCAAACAAGGCCGTTTCGGTCAAGTCCTCGTCCACCAGCCAGAAGCCTACTTCTACCATGAAGACCTCTACCAAGGCCACTTCCACCTCTACCCGCAAGGCCTAAACACCTTGTGTTTCTTTCTTATATTCTTCCTATATGTCATAATGATCACGGCAGGGCCAACTACTAATTCAGAAAGAGGAGGACAAAAAAGCAAGAAATATCGGGCTCACCAAACACTGAAAAAGCAAAAACAACGATAGAAGAACGACTATCTAATGAAGGCATGAGGATCTTGATGATCTCAGAGACTGTCGGGCAGTGCCTGTCTATCTCAACTACTTTCTTGTTCATATACAACAGGTTGTATGTACATAATACTTCTTATTGTCGCTAGCAGACAGTATAATATTAATCTATATCATTTACACTGAACACTTCTCTGCCAAAGTCCTTGTTCTCTCCACCAAGCCAGTGCTCTTCGACGGTTGAGAACAACAGAATAACGTTTTGAGGAAATGACGCTTGTTCAGAATGAGGACAGAGCAACCATGGACAAGTTGGCATTGCAAGATCGGTTAGTGGTAGATTCGCTTCTGCTTTTCACTGTGTCATGGTACAAGGCTTGCGAAGTCTTCACTTCAAACCCATGGTTGATATACGATTAGCATGTTTCCTAACCTCCACCTTGAGATCTCTTCATCTTGGGACGTTGAAGGTATACAACCGCCATGTCTCAGCCACAGATGAGAAGTTTTGGCATACTCATCATCGAGGTCCGTTATTTATAATAGTTATTCTCTTTTCATTGTTCCGTCGGTGAGATATTCATGTGCCTCAGTGATTGGATAAACAGAGCAATGCTTTGAGTGAATGTTGCAGGTTCCAGATAAGGAAAGTGCAACAACGGGCAAGCCTGCAGTGATAGGCCAAGACATAACTTCCTATCTCGGAACCATTCGAGCACAATCTTGCATATATGGGCATAAATATGCACAAAGTCTGCATGGTTTGTATTTCCTTCGCGAGTCTCTATCTTTGCAAATCGCGTCTCCTTCTATCCGCCTTGCCGTCGTTGAGATTCATGCCCCATCAAACAAGCAAGTCTCGCAAGCAATATGTTCAGCCAAGATATCTCAACAGCTTTGAGAAGGATTGTATGCCGTTGACCCTCCTTATCTCCAGTTTTCTCAAGTAATCGAGTGCGAGATGTCCGCGCCTACTCCAAACCGTGTCATTCCCTATCTCTTATCAGATGTATTATTCTGTCGGAGCTGTACCCCAAATCTGCTGTTGGTACACCGTCAGTATGTCTCCTTCCCAGCATTCCCAACTCTTCTATCTTTGATTCATTAAGTCTCGAGACAACACGACCATGTCGCTCGAGCCAAAGAACAATATCAAGGCCACCGCACTACCGGATGAGGAGTTCGATACATCGATAGGCCAAGTCCAAGAAGTGGGCTATGATGTCGAGGCAGAACAGAAGGTATTGAGAAAGTTTGACAAGTTCTTGCTACCCCCTCTTGCCGTCATCCTCCTGGTAGCATACCTCGACAGATCAAATCTTGGCAACGCAAAAGTCTTTGGATTCGAACATGGTGAGCCGATCTGAGAAAAGCACACACAGAAGCAAACCTATCTGATCATAGTTCTCAGGCATCGGGCTGGTCGGAAACCAATTCAACACAATCTCTACACTGTTTTATCCTTTCTACGTCCTTTTTGAAGTCCCTTGGACAATGGCCGTCAAGCGCTTTGGTGCAAATCATGTTCTCGGTATTGCTATGATCGCTTGGTCGACCATAACACTTGCTACAGGTTTCATTAAAAACTACTCGCAAGCTATTGCTGTGAGGGTGTTGCTTGGAGCATTCGAGGCTGGATTGGTGCCGTCGGTGGTCTTCATCATCAGCACTATCTGGGAAAGGGAGAGACAGAGTAAAAGAGTGGCCATCATCTACGCGTGTAACTGCCTTTCGGGGGCCTTCGGAGGCCTGATTGCTGTAAGTCTCACTTGCTCTTCCATGTGTCCCTCAGCGATACTCACACGATCCAGTATGGCATCGAAAGTATGGGCACACGACATGGACTCGAGTCCTTCCGATGGCTGTTTATTGTCGAAGGCGCCATTTCTATCGTCCTGTGTGGCATCTGCTGGGCTTTGTTGCCCAAGAACGCAGAGACGGCGTGGTTCTTGAATGCAGAAGAAAAAGCCATCATGGTTGCGAGAAAACAACGCAATTCTGTCACTAGAGGCACGGAAGAGTTCTCTTGGTCTCACGTACGTCTGGCCTTTATGGATCCGATCATCTACATTGCCTCGGCTAGCTTCTTCTCTGCTTCCATTGCTCTCTTTGGATTCGGTACCTTTCTTCCGACCATCATCAAAGGTCTTGGGTAAGCATCATAGCTGCTGTGTTGTTCAAGTATATCAGACTAACTTCCAGATCAGGTATACCTCCCTACAGGCAAACTACCTGACTATCCCAGTTTACGTCTTTGCAACCCTCACCCTCATCATTGCAACATTCACATCAGACCGTCTGAAGAAACGAGCAGCTGTCCTGGCCATCCTTCCCATCGCACCAATTATAGGCTACATCATCGCCTGCGGTACAGCAAACCATGCAGCAGGCTACTTTGCCATGTTCCTCTGCGGCGGCGGCATCTACAGCTACAACTGCTTGATCCTCACTTGGATATCGACTAACCTCGCCCCCGACTACAAGCGTAGCATGGCCATGCCTTTTTTCGTCTCGCTTGCCAACGTTTCTGGAATCGTGTCTTCGAATATCTATCCTAGTGTTGATGGGCCGCGATATTTGATGGGCAATGCTGTCAGTGCAGGGATGGAGACGCTGGCACTTTGCGGTGTTGTGACCGTGTGGTGGACGTTGAGACGCAGGAACCTGCAAAAGGAAAAGTTGAGAGCGCAAGGTGTGGAGGATAATGGCAAGGATGGTGACCAGAGCCTTGATTTCGTGTACAATCTCTGACATATTACCACTAAGAATTCGATAGTGATGATAGCTCTAGAATATAATCTCGACGCCACCTCAAGTAGCAGGCGAAGCAGTCGCCGTCTCAATCCTCTGCAGGCCCCTCTCCCGATCCTTGAACCTACAACAACTCTCCTGACACAAGCAAATCTTTGGCAGATTCCTCCAATAAGCATCCGAATAATCCACCGTGATTTCCTGGCCGGCCTCAATGCCTCTGCTCACAAGAATAATCCTCTGCGTGCCCAACCACACAAACCGCTGGAATTGGGAATTGGGCCGGCAAGAGTGGTTTACAAAGCGAGTGTAGTTGCCTTCGCGGCCTTGGTAGATTTGGTAGCGTTGTTCGGCTTCGGCTTGCATGACGTCCATGCCTTCGAGGCCTTTGGTAATGAGGCCGGTGAATTCGCCAATCGCGACGCCGCGTTCAAAGGGCTGTCAGCAAGGTTAGCAAGAAGATTCGATAGGCCAAAAGTGTTTTGTAGGAGAAAAAACTCACACAACATGCCATGAGCCCATTATTGCGTCCATTCTTTGTGCGGAAGATCTGGACAGGGGCCATGGGTAGATGGTCACTGCCGAAAAGATTTGGAAAACAGCGACATGTGCTTTCCGTCACGTCTTCTGACTGCTTTTCTCCGCACACGCTGCAAATATGCGCTGCTTGATGTGAATTTACTGCAATTTGGCGAGGGTCATTGGCACCAAAAGCATACGGGTCCACGATGGACGAGTCCAGGTGTGTGAAAGAGAACTGCGGGTCGTACTGTAAGTATGTTTGTTTTAGCGGGACTGGATCGTCGTGGTCTGAGACGACCCAGTCGTGAGGGTGGCCGGTGTAGACGCGAGAAGACGGGTCGCCGACAATCGCCAGCAGGTCTCGCCAATACGGGTGCTATATCAATTTAGCAATGAGTTCAAATCAATGCAGAGGAGTTGCACGAACTAGTGTATCAGCGGCCACTTCAAACCTGGCACGCGTCCGCCTCAGGATTGCCATAGACTCCGGGTCGAAGCCAATGCGATATTTGCAGAATCTGTAGATGCCCATTCCTGCAAAAACCAGACATACCCATCCTCCGTGGTCCTTGATCTCCTTGTAACCACGCCAGATGGCCCTAAGAGAAGCCTCGTCAGCGTTGGGCAATAAAAAGGAGCACAGAAGGTCTCACATTTTGTTGCGGATTTCCTTTTCGCTCCAACCAATTTCGGAACACGCTTGGGCAAGCGCTTTCATCCTTGCCTTGGTAGCTGATAGTTGAGGGTTCTCTTTTGCAATCTCCTGGACCTGCCTGTCAAAATGCTCAATCCAAGAAGCCTGAACCACAACTTCAAGAGCCCGTGAGCATCGACTGGCTTGACTGATCTTTCGACACAACAAGTTCATCCGAGTAAAAGTCCTTTCTGGCGCTGTAGCAGGCGGTACTTGTACGGCACTGGGCGGTTGACCTTCCTGAGCCATATCCGTAATAAGTGATCGTTGGGCATTTAATCCAGTGGTTCGCCATTCGCTGGACACGGCGCTGATGTCGAAACTCATGCTACTAAAGACTTGCTCCCAGATGCCTACAACCAACTTGCTTAAGGTAGAAGGTCGCAAGGCAGGTTCATCCCTGGTAGTCCGTCTCTGTGGTTTCTGTGGAACGTCTGCCTGGAGACGGCGGACGGGCGCTTGCTCACTCTCTCCAGGCTGAGGAGACATACTCTGATTTGCTGATCCAGCTGGTCGTTGCAATCTCAGTCCACCTGTTATCTTGCGGCGTTTTGATGATTCCGAATCCGAGTCATTGTTCAAAGCACGTCGTGGCCGGCTGCTTCGTCTTGGGACATGATCCTCGGAAGGCTGCACTTCATTGCCCACATGACTTTGCTCGGTCTGCCTCAGCTCAATTGAGGACTCAACATATGAATCCGGAGCGGCCGCAGAAGAAGCCCTTCCACTCTCAATCAGTGCCGAGAGGTCAAAAATACCCTGCAAACCACCAAGTCAGCTATCAATATTCTCTTGACCGGACTATACTCCGGAGATGGATTGTCTTTACAAGATCAATAGACGACGAAACATCACCATCAATGTATCCTTTCAAGTCGAGCTTGCATGCCGCCGCCGGAGCTTGCCCTGACGCGCTAACCGTCGCGATTTGCTGCGCGATCGCTCTGGCAATGTGAGCCGACAGCCTGTCCAGTGCGCTCGAGTCATCGTTCATCGCGAAATCAAGAATCGGTCATGAATATAAAACAACATCCAAAAGTGGTTGTCAAAGTCAAAAGTGTCCGGGGAGAAGTGGCGCTCAAGAGTGCAACTTGCTGAACGGTGCAATCATCTGCACACCGACCCGGCGTCTTGGCATCCTGTCTGCAGTGCGATCAACAATTTTTTGGTGCACCTGGTCGTCCGGCAAAATGAATCAGTCTTTGTAGATAATTGCATTTATTTGCTCTATCGGTCGCATCATCATGGCGTAAGGACGAGCCCGGAGTTGACTGCCGACTAGACACTCAGATCAGTGGCTTGTCAAGGCTATGCCGCTAAAGCGGCTACGCGCGACTTCCACCTTGTTATCTTCTGCGCGTAGACGAGACAGTCTGTCTGTGTACAGTTTACGGTTGGAGTATCAGTTTGGGGTGAAAAAATATGACCAGTCTATCTTTTTTGAGTACCGAGATTATATGTTGATAATAGGAAAGATCGAAGAGTAAGTTTGGTTTATCCGCTCAACTGCCAGATACATCCCCTAAGTGATTTGTTGTTTTGGTTGCCGAATGTCAAGACATTTAGCAGCTGGCGCCAGAGCCACTGGGGATACCAGAGCACTTGCTGGACTTCTTGCCACCAGAAATCTTGTTGCCAGACCACTTCCAGCCCGAGCAAGCACCGCTAGCACATAGGATATAGGTGTTGGTACCAGAGCTGGTGACACCAACAGTGTTGTCGGTCATGGTGAGGCCAGTGATTGGGACACCGTTGGTGGGCTTGCCAGTGGGGGAGCCGTTCTCGTAATCCTGCTCGATAACAACACCGTACTTGGAGATGCCGGAGAGGACATTGCCCGAATAGGTGACGCCCGCGACCTTACCAGTTGCGCCGTAGACAGTCTTGATACGGAGACCGTTTTGCGAGTTTGTGACCTTGTTGTTCAGGAACTTGACGTTGGAGACGGTGTTGTCATCACGACCACCGACAGAGCCGATAGAGAGACCGTGGCCGCCAGTGCAGGTTGAGCCTGAGACAGTGATGTCGGAACCAGAGTTGACAGCGACACAATCGTCCTGGTTGTGAATGTTTGCGCCATCGATGGTGATACCAGAGGAGCTGCCGATGTCGAAAGCATCGGTGTTGTGGCCCTTGTTCTCGCCATCACCAGCAGAGTTGTCGACGGTGACACCGGTGAGGGTGAGCTGCTTGGAGTTGTTGATAGAGAAGACCTGAACGGGCGAGTCCTTGATCTTGATGTTCTGGATCTTGGAGTTGGTCATCTTGTGGGCATAGAAGAACTTGGGCTTCTTCTTGCCACCGTTGGTACCCTTGCCGTCCCACCATCTGCTGCCCTGGCCGTCAATGACAGAGCCAGAGGCACCAACAACGGTGATGTGGTCACCAGAGACGGAAACAAGAGGACCGGTCCACTCCTTGTAGCCAAAAGTGGTGGTACCTTGGAAGGTAACGGTGGTGCCAGAAGCCAGGTTGGTCAAGTCAAGAGTGGTGCCAGCGGGAACGACAGCGTCCTTGATGATGATGCTGGAGCAGGACTTCTTCTGCTTGAGAGCATTGGAGGCAGCAGAAGAGCCAGAGAAAGTGCAGCTGCCACGCTCCTGGATAGTGGGGGCAGCAAGAGCTGCACCGCTGAGAAGAGCGGCGACAGCGAGGCCAGAGAATTGAACCATGGTTGCTTTTCGGAAAAGAGTGTCAAGGAAGTAAAGAGTGTGAAAACGAGACCGGCTCGAGAGTTGAAATGCGAGTAGAAAGAGAGTGTGGATGATGAGAGAGACGAATCGATTGTGGAAGGGAAGACAGCAGTACTTATATGGTTGTCCCTGCCCTTCTAGATTGCATGTCGCAAGGATACGATTTGCATCGATGCCGACTTTCTACTTTGTGCGGGTTTCGCGATTTGCGCTGAGACTGTTCATGTGTCACTGCGCCATTCTGCATACAAGCTGAGATCAATATAGAGCTCATATCGCGTGGGAAGGCACTTTACGATGATTACAGGAGTCAGTCGTGGCGGCCATGGCTCGGGAGAGCTTTCTGCAGGGGCGCTTTGATCAGGGGGCTGTCAACGCCACCCCACGACAACATCTGACAAGCACCACGGCCATATCTGAAACAATGATCGGTCTGTCCATCCGGAAAACTCAAGAGCCCGTACGGATCTGGGAAGTAGATCTTCCGAGTTGTAAACAGCCGATTGAACAAAAGGTTCGGCGTTTCTCGAACCAGCGGTCCTGCCCAGCCAGCGTTAGGGCATGGCAGCTGTAGTGTTTCAAGAGACGAATTGAAACACGAAAAATGATGGGAAGAACATCAACTCGAAATACCTATCGTATCATTCAGCTCATGAACCCTCGCTACCACCAATCAAGCTCTGGACGGTCAGAAAAATACTATGGTAGATTGATCGTATTGCTCGTTCGCTTCGGTGAGCGTCGTCTTTGCCCTGGTGTTTCACAATGCCTATTACGAGCACATACACAAGCCGATCTGCGCAAGGTGCATGCTGTTGTCTACACGGCTCTGGACGTCCTTGCATGTCGAGATGCAATAATGCACCTCTTCGAGCCCTAAGCCCTCCCGCAGGTCCTAAGGCCAAGCTGCTGCATCAGCTTAACTCAGACGATCCGCATGCTTCTATGGTCAAGAGGCCGGATCATGCTCGTATGTGAGTGCTTGGGAGACGGAAATTATGACTTGGCAGTGGAGGGCAAGGTAGAGGGCAAGAAAGAGGGCAAGACAGAGCTCGCTCTTGCATAACAGACATGGCAAGATCAGGCACTCTTGGAAATTCGAGAAAGAAGCTCACTACTCTAATACCAGCATTTGAGACACTGTAGGCAGATTTACAAGTCGAACAGACTCTATAGATCACCACGAGTCGTCCGATCAAACTTCACACTCTTCACCCGCATCCCTCGCGGCACATCTGTGGCGGCAGACGCCACACCGCCAATGTTCGCATGGCCATCGAGCGCCATCAAGCCTCGTTAAGCTCATCATCAGATGCACGACCCTCTACAGCACGGGCAAGGATGTTTCGTTACTTCCGTCCTAGAGAATAAGGCATATAGCCCTATTGCCACATCTGCCAAGCAATGGATTAACAATCATCTACCACACACACCGTAACCGAAAAAAACACTGCCTCACAGAACCCTGATCGAAGAGGTGGCCTTGAAATCCCGGCTGCTCAAGCCAATTGAAACCCCAATCTCTCCTCCTGCAATGACCCATTCCTGTTGGAACACGCTCCAGTAGCTGAGATCGCGTCTGGTAAGATCAAAGTTGACTACCGTGCTCTGTCCTGGCTGAACGCTAACCTTCTCGAACCCACGGAGCACGTAAAGTGGTGTAGGGTCCTCGCCGGGGATTTGAGGAAGTGACAAATACAATTGTGGGACTGTGGCACCGGCAACATCGCCTGTGTTAGATACGGTCACCTTGACTTGGTAGAGGACGTCCCAGAGAGTAGGGTTGCCGCCAGGGATGGTCTTGGCAGGGGGAGGAGTACTGCTGATATTGCCACCACCGTACATATTCTTGACGCTCAGGGCTGAGATGTCGAAAGTCGAATACGAAAGACCGAAGCCAAATTCATACTGGACGCTCTGGTTGTAGTAGTCAAAGTGGCGGTAATCAATAAGGAGGCCTTCCTTAAAGTCCGACTGCCAAGCATTGGGATCTCTAGTGGTTTGAAGAGCAGTGCTGTTGGTGATGTCGGCGAAAGAATAATCATCTTGTGTTTCCGCAATGGTATAAGGTAGTTTGCCACTCGGATTGACATCGCCGTAGAGGATATCCACCAGAGAGTTGCCAGTTTCAGTACCTGGGAGATGTGCTGCCAGGATAGCAGTAACGTTGGGGTTGTTAGCCCAAGGCATAACATTCAGTCCACCCGAGTGGGTGATGACGATGGTATTGTTGCAGACACTGGCTACTGAGTTGACAACTGCAGTAGAGTTCCAGTCTGCCAGAAGTGTACTTCGATCAATGCCTTCTTGAGCCCAGGTCTTGAGGAAGACAAGGCAGACATCGGGCGGCGATGGCGCAAGGCTTGCAAGGCCACGAGGTTGTGATAGGAGAGTGTTATTGAGGATCCACTGAACAAGACTGCCATCTTGAACACCTCGCGCTTTGATTGCGGTTAGTGGATCAACCAGGTAGCTCATGCGTCCTGTGCCTGAACCACCTCCGACTGGGAGTGTACCATACTCTGGATGAAAAATCAGCCATGGCCTAAGTGATCTAAAAGGTGTGACTTACCAAAACCAAGAGGGTTCTGTTGATAAGGAGCAGCAGAGAAATACTCGCCGTTCAGAATATCTCCAGCATCGTTACCCAGCACTGCAATGTTTTTGGGAGCCTTCAACGGCAAAGCTCCGTTGACATTCTTTAGCAGGACAGTACCAGCGGAACCAAGTTCTCGAATCAACGTAGCATGATTCGCCCGAACATCGACGTTCGCGACCGAACCAAGGGGGAATTGAACAGTCGAGGCTGAAGCACCGAAGAACCCGCCTATTGCTCCACTTGGATCAATGGCAGGATAGTTGGTGTTTTGCTTGAGGTGGAAGTATGGAGTCATGATACGCTTGATCATGTCATCGAGACGAGCCTCGGAGAGGGAGCCGTTGTTAACAGCGGTCGTGATATTACCGCCAAAGAAGCTGTTACCTCCAGCGACAAAACCGATAGTACCAGGCATGTCCATGTCGAGACCTGCATTAATCGATGCCACTCCGCTGTGGGTGGCCTGGAGCAGTCAGCACACTATTCAAAATACACACGGAAATAGACTTACACCCCAATCGCTCATAACATAACCTTGAAAGCCAAACTCTTCTTTGAGAATACCGTTCAACGTCTTGGAGTTTGCACAGCCATATGAACCGTTGAGTCTATTGTACGAACACATTACCGACGCGACACCGCTGCGGATTGCGTTGGCAAACGGCCAAGAGTACAACTCGTGCATGGTGCGATCGTCGATATTTGAAGAGACGGCCTCGATTGTTGTTCCGTTACGGGTGGAAGGGTTGCGTTGAGTCTCCTGTTCGTTTCCGATGTAGTCTGTAAGAAGTCAGTACCTCAGCTGCAGAGTAGATATGGTATAAACTTGCGCTTGACACAAGCCTGGACTCCTGTGGACTGCATGCCCCAGATGGTCTGCTCAACAGCGACACCGCTAAGGTAGGGATCAGGCGAGAAGCCTAAATAGTGGTCAGTTTGGGTAATTCAAATGGGCTTGAGTATGACCTACCTTCCCAGTTGCGTCCACCGCGGCCGTTGCGACCTAATCTTGCTATTAGTGTCAAGCCTCTTCATGTAGCAGCATGAAGGTGACTTACCTAGTGGTCCGACAACAGGTCCAAGCGCAACGTTGGCACCCTTGCCTCTGAACTCTTGAGCCATATACAGTCCTCTGGTGTAGATGAGCCCTTTGTCCCACGACGCTGCGGCTGTCAACCCGGCAGGGAACACTGAAGCATAAGTCGCTTGTCTGATGGCCAGAGGGCCGTCCTGCAGGCAGAGTCCTAGATGAATGGTAAGGATAGGTGTTTTGAAAGAACGTGATTGGGACGTCCAAGCTCACCATCAAAACCCAGGCGCTCGATAGGGGCAATGTTGCCAACACAAGGTCCAGCAGAACCTGGAAAAGGAATTGTCAGTTGACTTCACGATGCTCGAATTGATGATTCTCACCTGTGACCAGTCCAGCCTTCTCTACCAGCGTCAAGTTGGCCAGGAAAGCTTCTGCTTGAGTCAAAGCAGACTCCCAGCCAATGCCAGCAGTCTCAGCTATGATATCTTTAGTACATATCCCCATTTGATTGTTCTAGGTAGCTTCGAAGTTGAACAGTTCAAGCTTCAGTAGCAGATTGACTCACGGCTTGGGTATACTGGTGGACTGGAAGTGAATTGACTATGATCCCAGCTGCTGTTCTGTGCACCAGCAAGGCCAATGGCCGCCAGAGCCACGGCAATTGTGTTCAATGGATGATGCATCTTGTCGTACAAGGAGCTGAAGCTGGAGCTGACACCAAGGTACTTTGCGACCTACATTTATAGCATCGCAAACTCGGGCCATCTTCCTCCAGGATCCCGCTACAAGAGGGGTCCGGCAATGCATGGTTGAAATTTACCAACCGAGAGAAACTCCATACCATTGCAAGAACGCCCCATGATGTAAACTTAGAGGCTTAAAGGAATCCTCAAATGGAAAAGTATATTGACTCGTGATGTGTCGAGGTCGATCTCCTCATCTTGGCACTGGGGGTGATGAGGGGAAGGCTGGGGAAGGTCAAAAAAAGGTCGGCTAGAGGTCTGCCCGACGGTACTTAGGCTGTGTACTATTCCACGACTCGAGAAACCTGATTCAGTGGTTATCACGAAGAACGGCAGTTGTGGTGAAGGTGTGCTATACGAAGTGGAGAGGTTGCATCAGACGGCTCGAAGTGGGATGAAGCTGGACAGTTTTGAGCCGAGGAAGCCGAGCGGCAGAAGCTTAGCTCTTCTCAAGCACCCTGACCAAACGGGTATTCACCTACGACTGGAGAAATCCGAAACACAAACTCTTTGAGAGGACGACAGACTTAAGAATCAGCGGATCTGAAGATTCGAACGTGACCAGGCAAGGCTCGAGCAGGTATCGTGAATGCTGTGTCGCGTTGCGTTGGAACCTTTCCACAGTAGGGAATGATGTCGATGGCGTTGGCGTTGGCATCAGGATTGAAGCCAACAGCAGTGGTCGTTGCAGACCAGAAGTTGGGCAGCTTCCCAAACCAGGCAATCATGATTCCCATGATGCGCAAGAATCGGAATGTTCACCATCAGATGGCGGAGATCCAACACACACGAGTTTTTTCAGCTCGACTTTCTTCTCAACATCTTGGAGTGCCCCTCGAGGACTGCTGACTGGCGGTCATCATTGTTGTCTGTGATTATGGAGCGAGATGCGTCGACTCGATCGCCTCGAAACGCCAAACATCCAAAGTCTTGGCATGCCCGAAATTTCCTGCGACCTTGATGAGCGCTGGCATTCGTTGGCATTGAAACCATATCATCACCTTTGACACCTACAAAATGGAGACCTTGCCTGGAGTTGCTCCGCCGGAGCAGCAAAACACGTATTTCTATATCGGACAGCATGAGACGAAGAGGACTGTGCCTGTGACGACCGAATTGGGAAACCAGGCCCAAGATGCTGGCGTGAGTATTTATTTCTTCTTTTCAATTGTCTGAATGGATTTGTTCGCGTTATACTCCATCGCTCAACTGGCACGCGACGAACTGCTCTCTCAGCACGTCTGGACTTTTTCAAACCCGACTCATTGACGAGCAAGAACATGGCTGATTACCACCACAGTATGATATGATGACTAGACCCATCACGTCTCCTGGATTCCAAGCACGAGTTCTAGCATTGGTCGATGCTTACTTCGAGGCCGTCTCAGCATCCTCGAACGCAAATGCCATTCCCTATCCTCTTGTTGCGCCCTTGACTCCTGAGGACACAAACCTGGTACCAGACGAATACATCTCTACCATGATCTGCTGTACGAGTGCCTGGATCGATCTTGCCTCCCCGGATCCGGTGATCGCCCATGTCTCCCGTCAGGTGTTCAACCATGAAGTTGCCTATGCTGCTTTCTGCGGAGTCAACAACATCATGATCCAAGGGCCTAACCTCGAGGTATCTTCGGTAATCACTCAATATGCTAGAGCTATCTGGCACTCGCTTGAGGTCGGACCATACATCAATCTGCAAATTTTGCTCCCTATGCAGCCTACCGAGAGCAAGGCAGCTGAGGACGGATTGAGTCTGGCTGGTCGTGCAAGAGACTCGTTCAAGACCCTCAAGTCAATCGCGACTGACTCACTTTGGTCGTGGGACACTTGGGACCTGATCAGATCGACCTGCAAGTACCACCCTAGACTGACTGTTGCTCTCGAGATTCCTCAGAAGCTACCTTCTTCAGCCATTCAATCGCGCTGGTTCTCCGAGCCTCTCCGTACCTTGATGATCCCCGAATCGACCTTTGTGCACAACGCCAAGGGCTTCCCTGTGTTGAACAAGCCCATCCAGGCTCTGCTCACACGCTACATGCGTCTCAAGACTGTCCCATGGATCATCCTCAGCGATGTTGGTCCCATCCCTGGTCAAGATCACCCCGGCATGCCCGTCAACTTGCCCGACAGATCAACTTCACCCGACCTCCCTACTCCTGCTCAATCCAAGCGCAAGCAGCAAACCCAAAAGCCCAAGGATCTTACTCCGTACCTGAGCTACATGCGCCACCTCCAGCGCACTCAGCCTCCCCGCCCCATCATTGACCGCTTCGCCGCCGGATACCAGGATTTCTTGCAATCGCCTCTGCAGCCTTTGACCGACAACCTCGAGTCCATTACCTACGAAGTGTTTGAAAAAGACCCCATCAAGTACGAATGGTACGAGCGTGCCGTCGCCGCCGCCCTCAAAGATCTGCACAAGAAACTGCAGCGTCCCATCATTGTCGCCGTCGTCGGAGCCGGCCGCGGACCCCTCGTGACCCGCTGTCTCAAAGCCTCTGCCAGCACTGAAATCCCCGTCAAGCAATGGGCAGTAGAAAAGAACCCCAACGCATACGTATTGCTCCAACGCCGCAATGCCACCGACCCCCTCTGGAACAAGCGCGTCACGGTCGTGAAAACCGACATGCGCGCCTGGAAAGGCCCCCTCATCGACTCCGCTCCCCAAAAAGTAGACATTCTGGTCTCAGAACTCCTCGGTAGCTTCGCAGACAACGAGTTGAGTCCCGAATGTCTTGATGGCGTGCAACATGTCTTGCATCCTGAACATGGAGTCAGTGTACCTTCCTCGTACACCGCCCACTTTACCCCCATCGCCCACCCAAAGATTCACGCAGATCTACTGGGCAGAAGCGGCGAAGACGGACAAAAGTGGGAGTTGCCGTATGTAACCATGTTACACCAATACGATGACTTGTGTCTGCTTCCCGAGTCCTCAACACCAGACATCCAGACTGCATGGGAGTTTGTGCACCCTTTGCCTGAACCCATCATTGCGCAGTCACAGCTTCGCAGGGGAGGCAGTGTGCAAGCGGGAGGCAGCGGCATGGTCGGCGGCGACGGCTGGAACGAACACAATGCGCGATTCTGCAAATTGAGGTTTACTGCTTCTTCTCGGGGTGTGTGTCACGGTCTGGGAGGGTACTTTGAGACTGTGCTGTATACACCTGCAGACAATGGCAAGAAACCCATTGAGTTGAGTATTAACCCTAATACCATGGAAGCCAAGAGCAAAGATATGATTTCTTGGTTCCCGATTTTCTTCCCGCTCAAGGTATGTTTTTATTCTCCTTTTCACCTTGTTTTTTCTTTTCTCTTGTTTGCAAGAATGTGTGCTGACGAAAGTCAAAGACACCCCTCGTCATCCCCACGGCCTCTGAAATCGAAGTCTCCATGTGGCGCCAGACCGACGACAGAAAAGTGTGGTACGAATGGCAAGTCGAAGTGTTTATTTCGCTGAACGGAGTGCGTCAACGCGTCGGCGCCAGCGACTTGCACTCGTCGATTAAGAATGGGTGTTTGATGTAGAATAGGTCGCCAGAGATATTGGTGGCAAGATGGCATGGTAGGAGAGGAATGTCGGAGTGTTGCGTTGGGTAAGGTAAAAGTTTTCGAGGTATATCAGCATACAAAGGCATGAGGAAATTTGCATGGAGTTTGTTGTCTTTACGTGGACTCGAGAAGAAAAAAAAAATGCTCATTAAAATGTCGTCAAAAGTCGTGATATGATTAAAAGCCGTAATGGCTACCAGCCTCGGCTTTATTTCTACGCCCTTGAGCCCAAGCATCTTCCAACGCCTCTTTTTGGGTGGCGGCAGAGTTGACAAGTTGTTGCAAGCTGTGTTTTCCTGGCGCGACAGCCTTGACGGCTCGGTGTTCGACAGCTTGGCCTTGGAGACGGAGTTGCTCGTTGTTGTTGTATTCTTCGTCCATGTTGAGATGTGTAACGTTGGCAAAGGCAGCGGCGTCCTTGTTACGACCAAATAGTCTTCTCCGCTCTCCAGCTGATAGGCCTAGGTCGTCGGCGATGGCAGTGAGCGAGTTGGGGTCTGAGTGTACGGGCGCTGCGGGTATTGTCAAGTCGAACGTCTCGGCTGCTGGCACTTCTGGCTCGGCGAGTAAGGGCTGGTAGTCTGCCGCAGGGGCGTTTGATAGAGTTGTGTTGTCGTCTTGAGTGACTGAGAACAAGGAGACCTTTGGCTTCGGAGCAGGGGCTTTTGGCGGCTCAGAAATGGCTTGGGCGACGGGTGATGGAGCAGCAGGGATAGCGTTGGGTATAGTCTTCTTCTTGGGAGCCTTCTTCCTAGCAACAGATAGAGGCTTGAACTTCATAGCATTACCCACTGGCTTGACCTCTTTCGGCGCAGCATCCTCGAAGGGCGCTGGTAGTGATGTGTCTGCATCGTCCTTGGTATTCTCACTCGTGCTTGCCGGCGCGAAAGCCGAGGGATCAGGTTCTACTCTTTCTCTGCTGAACGCAGGCTCGGCACCAGTCTTTAGATTTACACCAGATCCTAGACCTTTTTTGGCGTCTGCGGTGCGCTTGGGAGCGGGCAGGAAGGAGTTGAAGCCGCCAAACTTTCCAGCGGTACGGACCTTTTTTGCTGGAGGAGCGTCTGCTTCGACATCTGGCTGGATGGTCGGAAGGTCGACCTTGATCTTGCGTGGCGCAGATGGGTCGACTAGTTTTTGAAAGTTTCCTTTTTTTGCTGCGGGCTTGGTGACAGCGGGTACAGGGGCGACATTGAGTGTGTCCGAGTCTGAGCCTTCGCTATCCGAGTAGCCTACAAGAGCCATGTTGAGCACGGGGCGAAATTATATCAATGATCGGTATGTCTTAGTTCGAAAGACGCCAGTCGCGAAAGATGATGGAAGTGGGGCCCAAGCTCAGTGATTGCAGCCAAGCCGGACTATCAGCCCGTTAAATCCGTCGACCATGACCATGTCGCTCTTTCCAAGTACAGGACTGCACATGACAATCGGCATAGAAGGAACTGCTTGTTGAAGCCTTGACTTGTTTTTATTTTGAACATCGACTTTCAAACAATCAATGGGAGTCCGGGTATTTCTCAAAATAGCACACGATCACAGTGCCAAGACGAAGGACGCTGGCGGGCCGAGGCTGGGGTAGGTTTCGATTGACAGCAACAAGCAGCAGTCCAGATGCAAACAGACCCTCGTCTTCACACTTCTCTGTCACTCTCTCATTAGGCAGGCCCGACACGATGCACTAGGAGCCAGCAGGACTGGCCCATTCTCCTTCCCCATGTCGCTCCTTAACAACCAAGACTTTACCATCTACCAGCTGCGCGCAGGCTACCTCCACCACATCAAAGACGGCGTCGGCGAGCGTCTCATTACTCTCAACACCAATGTCCTGAACAACCCGGCCTTTCGTGCTGCTGGTTGGCAACCGAACCCCCACGACATCAAGCGCACATACTCCCCTCCAATCCCTACCGCCATCGCTTCCGAATACTTTCAAGCTCCACAACGCTCTGTTGCACCCGCCTACGCCTTGCAAGATGACGACGAAGAAGGCGGCATGGTCACTGGCCAAGGCAGTCAAGATACAATTGCCGTCAACAACCACAACAAGAGGCGTCGACGGAAAGAGCAGCTGGAAGAAGACGACAGCAGCGACCTGAGCGACGACAGTGACGATGACGACGACAAGAGCGCCATATCCCAGATCAAGTTCAGCAAGATGCCCGTCCGCCTCAGAGCTGGCTCCTCCCCAACTCATAGCACAAGAGATGGAGAAGACACTCCTATACCCAACATTTCTCCTTCCAAAATGACTGGTCAGGAAACTGCAAGACGCGCCTCTCTTCCCTCGGTCTCCTTCATCAAGCAGCGCCCCAGAAGAGACACCGCCACTAGCAGCGAGTTCTCGTCCGAGAACGAGACAGATCCAGTCACGTTCCGCAAACAGAGAGTCCAAAACCGCGCCGTTAAGCATGGCCAGATGATCCAAGACCGCATCCAGGAAGAGGGAGAAGACGCCGAGTCCGACATTGATCTTGGCGAGGCGAGCGACATTTCCGACGACTTTGCTGGCACTGCCGGGTCAGAGTCTCTGTTGGGCATGGGTGCTCCTCTGATCACTGTCGACACACTCGAGTCTACCCCAGGAAACGTACCCAGCATGCCGCCTGCTATTACCCCTCACACCTCAACCTCACCCAAACGCATGAAGCAGATGGCCCCTCCTCCAGATCTACCAAGACTTCCTGCAGGCCGTCCGATCAGCTACGTACAGCCCGTCAGTCTTTTGTCAAAGGCTCTGAAACATACCTCGCAAAAGGCTGGCGATCCTCTGCAGCAGTTTGCCCAACTCTCCGGCAAAGGCGAATCGACTCCTCTGTGGATCAAGATATATGCTCCCTTCTCCAAAAAAGCTTCCTCGCCTATCCAAGTACCCATTCGCAAAAATGCAAAAGAAGGCGTTCCAACCATTGTTGCCGAGCTCATAGGTCTCAGTCTGTGGCGATATGCCGAGGAAAAGATAGAACCGCCACTAGAAGGCAATGACTTGAATGTGAATCGCTGGACCTTACGCATGGTCGAAGATGAAGAGGTCGA
Source organism: Aureobasidium sp. EXF-10727 (assembly GCA_023848595.1). Lineage (NCBI taxonomy): Eukaryota > Fungi > Ascomycota > Dothideomycetes > Dothideales > Saccotheciaceae > Aureobasidium > Aureobasidium sp. EXF-10727. The sequence continues at coordinate 25,132 of SWBF01000081.1, forward strand.
CTACGACTTTCCTGCCTTGACGCGAACGAAACCTCTCGGAGACTTTACTTCAAACAACAACCGGCCGCCTCGAGCTAGGGCAAGAGACAAGCCGTGGGACGAATTTGGTCTCGTGAGAGCGACTGAAGAGCAGTACAGGGAGAATGAGGAGCTCACCCCACAATTTAGCGAACCATCTGGCTTGGCCCCTTCCAGTACACCTGTACCAGACACTTCTCGCACAGCGACACCGCAGCCTGCCAACATGCAGAGGACTTTGTCTGACGCACCATCAACCCTGGCGCCACCTGCTGCACCAACATACATCCCTAACGTCAACCCCATTACACCCTCCTTCGCGCCTATGGCTAGGAAAAACTCGACTATCCCTCTGATGGATGCACCAGCTGCACCAGCTCCTCGTTCCACGCCCAGGACTGGCTCTTCCAAGACGGTCACTATACACTACACAGATCCGCATTCTTTCCAGACCACACTGTTACCCATACCAACCACATCTGATACATATCTGGCTGAACTATTTACGACAGCCTGTCAGAGGCTCAACATCGACAAAGCACTATATGTTCTCAAGGTCCGTGGCACACAGACCGTTGCACCAGAGGACCGCACAGTAGAAGCTTTGGGCCAGAGATTAGCACTCGATCTGGTTCGACGTCGCTTCGTCGGTGTTGGTGATGGTCGAGGCATGGTAAGCGCGGTAGGCAGTCCTGGAAGCGAAAGCCCCAACGCACCTCTTCTTCTGGAAACTGCCACAAACTCAAAACCCAAAACACGAAAACCTTTCATGGGCCTTCAAAGCGCAAAATCCACCAACGACATCAACGCCACCGCCCTCTGGGGTCTCGCCGGCGGAGCAGGAAAACGCTACCTCGTCATCCGCCGCCAACCTCTTTCCTTTGCACCCTCACATCCAAGAATCCTTGCACTTGATGCAGAATTTATGCATGTGATGCCTGCTTCATCTACAGACCCCCTGAATGCCAATGCAGATCCTGCAATGGCGCCTCCCGGCGGCAAAACGACAAGCGTACACCTCAGCAGCGTCGTCGGCTGCAAAGTCAGCAGAAAACACCCCAAAGTCGTGCGCGTGCTCGTGTATCGCGAGAAAGAGACCAAACGCTATGACTTTGAGGCCTCGACTCGGGAGGAGGCCCAAGAGATTGCTACGGAGATTAATAAGGGTATGATGAGGTTTAGAGATGAGGAGGAGTGAGGGCATTCGATTGGTTTTGTTAGAGGTGAAAACGGCGTTGAGCATTTCTATGGTGTTTTCATGTGTTGGAGAGCTAGTTTAGACAGAGATGGAATGTGATACCCAGGGTCTTTTGTTTTTCTATGCTGATTCAGATGGAGATGCCATTTGAGAATGGATGAAAAACCGCCATAAAATATCCATGCCAATACGCATGCCTGGATCTTGACAAGACTACCTAATCTGCTTTGGATGCAATACTATATTGCAGTCAATCCTCTACAACGCGAACCCACACCTCAACCATCCCAAAAAGCCTAACCCCCTAGTACTTTCCCACAAACCTCAAAACCTCATCCACAAAACTCTCCGGGTTCTCCTCTGCACACCAATGACCCGATCCCTCGACCTTTGCCAGCGTAACATGCTCATACATTTCCTCAGCCTGCTCCTCCGCAATCTCAATCATCCCACTCTGTTCGCCCCACAGCGCACAACAAGGCACCTTACACTTTCCCTGCTCCATGACTACCCTCTTGTTATCCTCAAAGTCTTGATGAAAGGCCCGGTAAAGCTCAAAGCCCGCTCTCATGGCTCCCGGCTGCGCGAAGGAGGTTGCGTAGACGCCAACATCTGTATTCGAGATTGCCGAGGGGTGTTGGGTGAGTCTATCGTAGAACGACCTTATGTATTACTGTTCCTTGCCTTGAGTCAAGAACTCAGGGACATTTTGCTGTTGGTGAAACACAAAATGCCATAAAGCACCATACGTATTTTTCGCCACGTAGGACTCATAAACAGAAGTGCCAGGGAGAGGACACTCGCCCCAGCACACCGAAGCCGTGGAAGCAGGAAACAAGCTTGCGTAGGCGTGGGCAATCATACCCCCGATATCATGACCCACGACATGAATCCGCTCCTTGATACCCAGGTGTTTGGTAACCAGGGTATGCAAGTCTTTGGCCATGGAGTGTTTATCGTATCCATCTCTGGGCTGCGAACTTGCTCCCGCGCCGCGGTAGTCGGGTGCGAGGATTAGATACCCGGCGTCTGCGAGAGGGGTGATGATGTGACGGAATTGGTGGGAGGTTTGGGGGTAGCCGTGGATGAGGAGGATGGTTCCTTTTGAGGGCTGAGAAGGAGGGCAGGAGATGTAGTGGATGGAGACTTCGGTTGGGGTGGAGGGTTTTCCGGTTAGGAGGGTGCGGGTTGAGGTCCAGCGGGTGGAGTCGTAGGGACGTGGTGCTGCCATTGGTCTTGTGGTGGATGGTTGATGGGTTTTTGGGGGTGGGTTTGTGGGTTGGAGGTGCTGGTGCTGGTGCTGGAGGTGGATACAAGTGCTTTTTTATGTCTTTGGTTTTGGAGACAGCGTCACGTTCAGCGTCATTTCTTGTTGCTCGTCTTCAGCGTCACCTTATCTCTTGTTCAGCGTCACTTTGCTGCTTCAGCGTCACTTTGCATCTTCTGCTTCAGCGTCACGTTCAGCGTCACCTTGCACCTTGCACCTTTTCCTCAGCGTCACCTTACTCGTCTTCAGCATCAGTTTGCTCTTTGAGCGTCACCGCACATCAAGGTCATCCACACGACGTGCGTTCGACTTGATGTTGCTGTCCTCGCCCCGACGTCATACCGAATGAATTTCATCAGCGAGTGGGGACGTTCGATCTCGAGCCTTTGGTGTTTCGTCCAGTGATTCTCTTTATCCAGTTGTCGGGTATAAAATCAATAGACTAGTGTTAGAGAATGGCATGTAGACAGAGCGAATACCTTGATCGTGATAAGCCCGAGTGCGAAAAGAGGTGGCGTTGGGCCAGGGTCCCTCGCGAACTTTGATCACAGGAAAGTCACCACGACTTGTCAAAGCCGTGGGTGGAGAACATGACAAAAATTACTATCCACCAGATCGTATGGATTGAACATAACCGATTGTGTAATCCCAACATGACAATGAACGATAACATCACCGAGGGCACGTTCAATTATCGTCAAGTCAAGGAGGGGAAAAAAGAGGTTCAGAATAGATAGATACAGTTAGAATCGTAAGATAGCCAGTAAACAGCCCATAGTCATTAGAAAGAGTCACACCATCATCAAATACAAATTCGTTTAACCGAACATGGCATCGCCGAGTCTGATGCTGACGGTCTTGGTCTGGAGGTAGTTGTCCAGAGCAGCCTCACCAAGCTCACGACCGATACCCTAAGCAATACAGTCAGCATACGAGTCAAGACATCGAGATACAAAGATACACATACCGAAGCCTTGAAGCCACCGAAGGGAAGCTGCCAGTGGAGGGTGTTGTAGGTGTTGACCCAGACGGTACCAGCCTTGAGGGCGTTAGACACCTCAATGGCAGTGTTGAGGTTGGATGTGTGGACGGCGGCGGCGAGACCGTAGGTTGTGTTGTTGCCGACACGGATGGCCTCCTCCTTGGTCTTGAACTTGGCAATCGAGCACACGGGTCCGAAGATCTCTTCTTGCATGATGCTCATGTCGTCCTTGACGTCGGCGAAGATGGTGGGCTCGATGAAGTAGCCCTCGTTACCCTTGCGCTTGCCGCCGGTGACGACGGTGGCACCCTCCTTTTGGCCGGCCTCGATGTAACTGCAGAGTGTTAGTATGTTGTGCTAGACTGGCAAACACGAATCAAAATACATACCCCATGATTCTGTCGAACTGGAGTTGCGAGACCTGGGGACCTTGGAAGGTGTCGGCAGCGAAGGGGTCACCGACAACGTTCTTCTGAGCGCGCTCCTTGAAGCGCTGGACAAACTTGTCGTAGATGCCCTCCTGAACATAGACTCTTGAACCGGCACAGCAGCACTGGCCGTGGTTGAAGAAGATACCAAAGTTGACCCATGAGATGGCATTGTCAATGTCGGCATCGTCGAAGACAATGTTGGGGGACTTGCCACCGAGCTCGAGGGTGACCTTCTTCAGGTTGCTGCCAGCAGCGGCCTTCATGATCTGTCTTCCGACGAGGGTGGAGCCGGTGAAGGCAACCTTGTCAACGTCCATGTGCGAGGCAATGGCGGCACCAGCGATCTTTCCGAAACCAGAAATGACGTTGACGATACCGGGAGGGAAACCAGCCTTCTTGCACAGGGTGGCGGCATAGAGACCAGAGAGGGGAGTCTGCTCGGCGGTCTTGATGACGACGGTGTTACCGCAAGCAATGGCGGGACCAATCTTCCATGCCCACATGAGGATGGGGAAGTTCCAGGGAATGATTTGACCACAAACACCAATCTAGTAGCATTGTCAGTGTCTAGTCATCCAAGGTTTCTGGAGAACAACTTACGGGCTCCTTTCTGATGTAGTTGAAAGTGTCGGGGCTGGTGTCGACAACCTTACCCTCGATCTTGTCTGCCCAGCCACCGTAGTATCTCAAGCAGCCAGAAGCAGCAGCAACATCACCCTTGGCCATTGTGAAAGCCTTGCCGTTGTCGAGAGACTCGATGGCGGCGAGCTGGTCCGAGTGCTCATCGAAGAGATCGGCGAGCTTGACGAGGAGCTTGCCACGGTCACAAGGAGTGGCCTTGCGCCAATCACCCTCAAAGGCCTTGCGGGCAGCTGCAACAGCAATGTCGACATCCTTCTCGCTGGCCTCGTGGACCGAGCAGATGACCTTCTCGTTGGAGGGATTGATGACCTCGAAAGTCTTGCCGTCAACACCCTTGACGAACTCGTTGTTAATGAACAGACCAGTGGGCTGCTCGTACTTGCCCGTGGACGGGGTCTCAAGTTGGATTGAAGTCATGATTGTGGGATATATATGGGTGGGGTATCTCAAAACACAGAAAACAAGAGAAGAGAGAAACAGTTGATCAGGAGAGGGACGGACTGATCAAGGTATTTGTACTCGACGTGTTCACCTCTCGAAACTTCACACATTCTGGGTCCACCGAACCAATCTCCACTCGTCCTCGAGCCAACCATGCCCAATTGGGACAAAACTGGGAGATGATAGGCGACCGCCAGACCTCGGACTCGCGGAGTGTGTTTGCTTAGGCGGGGTAAGAGGCGGCAGCTACCCCGCGCGCTGTCCTCTTCTTGGAGTTCCCGGGGAAGGAACGGTTTGCCGTAACCATGCCAGAGCAAGAACGAAGGAAGACTCGATTGAGCCGCAGCACTTGTAGCTCATGCAACAGTCGGTCGACATCCGTTCCTCCTTGAGTTGTTGTTGTGCCCTCCTGAGCGCAGAAGAGCCAACATGATATCCTCTCGGGAAGCATTGCCCCGTCATATTTGACAGCGTCAGTGCGTCGAAACTGCTCGGATGAGTTGGCGCCGAGTGCAAAGCTGGCAGATATCATTACGAAAGATCATTAATACCGCCAGTCAAGTGGTCAAGAAGAGCCTCGGAATACCTTCTTGATTCGATTGCTGTACGCTCTCCCACCACACCCCTCCCTGACCCTGAGAGCTCCTGGTCCATCTCCGCATTTCGTAGAGACCCTTTGCGGTGAGATTCCGCAGGACCGACTATCAGTACATCTTGGCATAATACTCACGTTAGCCATGTGCATGAGCAAATCGCTGGAAACTCGTATCTCTGCATCTGTTCCGATCGCTCGTTATCTCACAGTCATCTTGCAGAGCTCTGCGCTCACCGCACGTGTTGCTCTCTTGTGGAGCAGTACCGCATAGACTTGCCCAAAATGGAAGCGTCGATTGTCAAAGACGGTCTAGATGCCGTTTGGATGCGGAGGAGCTCCCATTTGTAAGCAAAACCTTCTCCTCACAGGTTGACAACATCAAGGTATCGACATGCGTTTGCCGGTGCCCGGAATGCATCTTGCTTTCCGTTCGTGGCCTTTCAAAAATACAGGTGCTTGCTTCTCAGTCCGTTTTGTACAATCGACAATTGTTTCTGGGGTCTACAAAGGTCTTGAAGCTCTCTTTCTCAGATTATCTTCCAGAAGGAGAGGACATTGTCGAAAGCGGGTCCTCGCCAAGAATCATCTACAGCCACACTGGAAGCCATGCCCGAGGCCGGCGTCTCATCTTGAGCTTCCTGATGCCCGCTTGGTTCGTGTTGCCCATCGTCTGACTCAGATTCGTCCTCGTCTGAAATGTTTTCCGAAGAGCTCGAATTGGAGTCTGAACTCGAGTCGTCCAAGCCCACAAGATCGCTCGGGCTCCGTCGTTGGCCAGACGTGGTTATGAGCATGGGTTCACGGCGACTGAGTATGGTGTTGCTCACGGCAGCTATGTTGGCCATCAGTAAAGGTGAGATTCGGTCAGCAAAAGACATGCTTACCATGGCTTGCATGCAGTGCGAGATCTGGTTCTATGCGGCCTTCCCTACTTGTGACATTCCGCCAGATTCTGACCTTGCCATCCGTGCCACCGGCCCAGATGTCAATCTTCCCATTTACGTCGGTTGTGAAATCAAACGAGAGCTTGAGAGTGGTGAGAGCTTGGCGACCAGAGAGATAGCTCAGACGCTGTCCGGTGTGTCTGATATCATAGACAAGCAGAGCGTCACTCTGACGCTCAGCGACGAAGAGATAGTTCCCACACGGACTCCAAGCAAGTTGGCTGACACCATTGCCTTTGAGCAGGTTATCGTCAGTGTCATTGTAAGTCAAGTCAAAGGCGGCGATCGAATCTCCTTGTCCGGCATTCTCAAAGAGGCCTACTTGGCGATTGTATGTGCCGGCGGCTAGGATATTGTCGCTAGACAGGGCCAAAGAAGACAGAATGCCTCCAATGCCGGTGGTATCGGCTCCATAGAGCTTCCTTGCCTTGCGGCCTTTTCTCGTCGGACATTCGTACACCGGACCATCCTGACTATGGATGTCGAAGACTGCAAGAGTATCTTTTGCGCCAGCGACAAAGCGGTTGTTGTCGACAAAGAGGAGGGACGAAGGGGAGATGTATGATTCTGTGAGGGAGTTTTGCCATGTGTAGGATGCGTGGACGTATGCAAGATCGAGGGCGTTGGTCAGACGGATGGGTAGGTCTGGTTGGGAGGTCAAAAGCAGAGTGGTGGCAGGATTGGTGACATCAAAGGCCGGGTGGAGGGTGAGCGAGCTGAGTTTTGAGGGCGATGGAGCGGAACAGTAGGGTGATATTTGAGCAGGCTTGTCGTCCGAGTGAGCCAGTGGGCTTGCAGGGGTTAGCTAGACAGAGTCAAGGCAATGAAGAGAGGTCGAAGAGAAGAAAGAAATGATGACTAGATGTATCCTTACACTGCAAAAGTCCTCAGGATGAGGTCCTCATTATACGTGACTACAGCGGTGCCATCCGACGACAAAAGAGCGTGACGAAAGCAATTGCTCTCATTCTTGTCGGCGCATGTCGCAAGGCCATGAACTTGATCAGCCCAGCCGGGATGCGCCTCGTCGACAGTGCAGCGATATGTGTCGCCTGTTGAAGCAACGCATCGCAGACTTGTCTCTTGTGCTACAGTGTCTTCGGCCATAAATTGGTGTGTCCGAACGAAACGGAAGCGCGGAAGACATGTGGAATCTGGATACAGGAGCTTTGACCCTTGAGCGGCGGCCGAGGTCGTTGTCGCTTCTGGAATTTTCCACCGACAGCAACACATCGACCACTCTTTATACCACTCTCCATCTTTCTCCTTGTCAGCACCCTCTTGTCGCATACACATACCGCCAAAATGGTACGCCGACCACCAGCCACGCGCAGACCATTCGACTAACACGATCCCCCCAGTCTACCATCGCCGCCAAGTCCATCAAGGCCCTCGCTCCCCTGCTCGACCGCGTCCTGGTCCAGCGCATCAAGGCCGAGACCAAGACTGCCGGTGGCATCTTCCTCCCCGAGTCGGCCGTCAAGGAGCTCAACGAGGCCAAGGTGCTCGCCGTTGGCCCCGGTGCCCTTGACCGCGACGGCAAGCGCATTGCCCCCTCCGTCCAGCCCGGCGACAAGGTCTTGATCCCCCAGTTTGGCGGTTCGCCCATCAAGGTCGGCGAGGACGAGTACTCGCTCTTCCGCGATCACGAGTGAGTTGTCGAGAGAAAGATTGAAAGAGTGCTGGCTAACGAGGAACAACAGGCTTCTGGCCAAGATCAACGAGTAAATTACATGATACCCCCTCCTCATCGACGAACCCACACACACACACAAAATCCACATACGCAGCGCATATACTTGTATCAACAGTTTCCACCATGTTTAACGAACCTTCCCACCAAAGCTCTTGAGAAGAAGAGAAAAAGGAGACCCGCGCTCTTGTAGTATATCATAACCTTCTTTCTGTTGTACTTAGCAGCCAAAAATCTTTCATCGACTCCTCTCTCTCACACAGTCTGCGCGCTCTGCTAGCCAAAGTGATCAGCGACCAGATAGAAGCAGAATTGGTAGGTCGAAGATGGCAGCTCATTCCTGGTCTCTGCATGACACAATGCGAAACCGGGCTGCATTTGCCAAGGTGGTCATCGTGAGTTCGAATCTCGCTCGCCGCATTGACCTTTTGCTCTTTCTAAGCTTACAACTCATCTTCGGTACAGTGGCACCTGTGTTCTGTATGTGAAGAGGTAGCTATAGCGATTATTCATTCGGTTCCTATGAAGATGAGGCTCGTTGCGGAATTGGTTCCGTAAAAGGCAAAGAAGAGCTCCAAGTACTCAAGTCGTGACGTCTATACTTGATCATGTGCAGTCACGTCGATGCCTACAGACACTGTCTGTATAGCTTCCCGAGCTCGAAGCAATCTTTCTCTCGGTCCCAATCCTACCATTGAAACATTATCCTCTGACAAGCAATCACATCAATATGCCAAACCCATTTTCACCACATGGCTCAAATGGCCCAATGTAAGCCAGCAATTTCATCATTCACACTGCATTGCACTTACAATAATATCAGACGCCAGAACGCAGTGTTGCTCTCCATCCTCGCTGCTGGCGGTGCGGGCTACTGGCTCATCAAGTCGAGGTCCCTGGCGCGCGACCAGAAGAGACAGGAGCAAATCTACATTGAGCAGAGAAAGCACATTGACACTACAAAGAGTGATCACTGAGTTGGAGGAGTCGATCGGATATTCATGCTATGTCAATGATACTTATAGCAGGCGCTTGCGCTAACCATCTTTACCTATGCACTGTATGCCTAAGGTCGGAGACGACCCCGTGGTGGGGCGGTTGAGCAGCCAACCTCCTCTGTTCTTTTTCATCTTCAACATCACCGCGTGACTTTAATTACATCGATTGCCATGTCGCGCAACAATTCCTTCAGCAGAATCGAAGACAAGATGGACTATCCTCAAGAAAGACTCAGCATCGCTGTGCTCGGCTGCGGTTTGTCAAGTCGCAACGTCCTCTGGCTGTATGACTGGGCCTAATGATTGACCAGGTTTCATGGGTACCGCCATCATCAAAGGCCTTCTCACCAGCATACGTCCCGGACATGCAAACTCGGACGACTTTAGGATGGAAATTTACGCCTGCGTCAGGTTCCAGGAGTCCTTTGATCGTGTCCAGAAGGCTCTCGGCGACGAAGCCTACCGCGTTCAAAGTGCCACTCATCTCCATGCATGGTCTCAGGCTGTCGACAGGGCGGACGTCGTCATGTTGGGTATCCCACCTGCAGAGCTCAAGGCCATCTCGGAGAACGTACCGCTGTGCAAGTCGCTGCGGGGTAAACTTGTCGTCAGTCTGCTGGCAGGCACGTCTTGCGAGCAGGTCACAGAGGCATTCGTGCTCAATGACAAGATGAACAGAGCGGGACAGTTCCACGTCATACGCGTGATTCCAAGCATTGGAGCACAGAACTTGGACTCGGTCAGCATGATTGCCGATACGCCTCATGCTGGAGACGAACAAAAGGCCATGTGCGATTGGATCTTTAGACAAATCGGCAGTGTTCATTACCTACCCGAGGAACTCATGAATGAGGCTACTGCTACTCATGCAACTTGCAATGCTCTTGCAATGGTTGCCGTTGACGCCATCACAGACGCTGCAGTGGCGGAAGGCATGTCTCGCTCACAAGCAATGGCGTTGGCCGCACAGAGTCTCAAAAGTGCTGCTGGCCTGTTGGAGAAAGGCATGACTCCCGAGTCGTTGAAGGAGTCAATGTCTGTGCCGAAAGGCATCACGATCAATGCTCTCCTTGACCTCGAGAAGGGCCAGGTCAGATCTGCAACGTCCGACGCCACTAGAAACGCCATCAAGTACACAAGGAACATGACGAATCAGACTTCTATGTCTTGATATCATCACCAACAGGAAATAGATGGAAAGACCCCCGTTGGCTACTACCTATCCAAACTTGCGATCGAAAGGATACTCTGGCAGATCGGACTCGGGCATTCTGTATCCGCCAATCCAACGAGTTATGCCACTCCAGTAAACAAGCCAGAACAGGTTCCGAGTAACCCAAACTCCGAGTCTCGTCTGCGGAGCGAACAATTAAGGGCTTCCCGTCGGAGCACTCTGCGCCTTCTTGACATACCCAGCCAACCTATCCCCATAAGCCTTGAACGCAACCTCTGGCTGATCCGGCAACTGTTCAATCTCCCCAGCAAGCATATAACCACCCAGAGTCGCAAGTGTGGCCCCACTCCCTATGAAAGAGCATTACGCAGCATCACCCACCATGGCACATCTCCCCTTCGACCATCCTCGTCCACCCAACTGGCCCTTTGCAACATCTTGCAAGTAAAAGTCTTCAGTATCTTTCATGCCTGCAATGACTCCTGTGGCTTCCCATTCAGCATCTGCAAAGAGTACCGCTAATGCTGCTTTTTGCTCTGTCGTGCACTTTTTCTGCGATTTACACAGGGATGGCTCGTCTTGGCTCACGACCAAGTATCCGGAATTGAGTTTGTCGTCTTTTGAACTCATCATGATGAAGCGTCCACCCGATGGTATTATACCCGCGCGACTTTGGGTTATCTTGGGGTTGGCGCGGGATGGAAAAGCAAGCTACCCAACAGTTCTGGTGGCATGGTTAGAGGTATGTGAGGTGGCATGATTAGGTATGTGGTTGATAATTGAATGGATGGTATATAGAGGTACGTGTATGATAGAAGGAAGGGAAAAGCAACGATAGTTATACAATGCCAAGTCAATAAATGATTATGAAGGGATCACTATGTAGGCATACAGCACCTCTAGAGTTGACATCTGAGGCCAAGGAGAGAAGACGCATCGGAGTTGCTTCCATTGCCACAAGGGCCCAGAAACTCATTTCCGTTGCGGCTCGCGTGGCTGAACCTTGTCTCTTCAATCAACGTCAGAGCTGCGAGTGATGGTTGTACTGTCACGATGATGTTCATACAAAGGAGTGTTTGCTGATATAGCTTTAAACAAACGACACACTCTCATGTTCCAGAGAGTCTCTGAGCGCGAACTCGATGTCTTGTGGGTGCCTTCCTTCGCGCAGGGCAAAGCGGGAAAGCAACGTCATTGGCTCCTGTCAAAGAAAAAACGAGGCGGCTCCTTCGGTCTTATTTCCACGCCCAGCGCTTGTCCATATTCCTTCGCGGTGCAGAAATCCTGCTGTGTTCGCTTGGATCCTTTCTTTGTGTTGAGAAGTGGAGCCCCCCTTTAGAATAGGAGCGCTATTATGGATGCCGCAGTAGGGCTATGGCGTATGACGGCGGCCTAGCAATCAACCAGATAGGTAGGTGTGTCTGTTCTCGTCGCGCATTCTTCTTCTTGCAACAATTAGACGACCCAGTCGCGTGGTCGCAAATCACGATGTTACGAATTAATGCGCGTGGTGCGGTGATCACTTCTGTTGTCGCTTTGTTGCTTGTTCTGCTTTTTGTCGCACAATGGAAGCGTGAAGAGATTGATGCATGGCGTGGTCCACAATCCTCTTCATCCGACACCAACCACCAGGACACCAAGTTGGAAGAGGTCGCCGAGTTCAAGGATGATGCCGTACCTCTCACCGCCCCTGCTGCGCCAGACTACTCGGCTGCAAACTCGACACTAGGTGTAAGGCCTTCTACCACGACTTGCGACTTCAGCAAAACGATCGACTGACAAGCACCCCAGTTCCAAGCAATCCTCGCACTATCCCAAGGCACCAAATGGCGAGTCGAAGGCCTCCACGCCGCAGCAAAAGCCGCCGGCATCAGCGTAACCGTCCCCCAACAACCAAAATGGAGCGAACCCTTCATCAAAGCCTTTCAAGAATTCGGGCCCGTCGAAGCCCACGGCGCAGCAATGGCCTGGCTCGGCCACCTCGATCTTCTGAAATTCGTCATCCAGAACAACTGGGGTTCCGCCCTGATCCTCGAAGACGACATGGACTGGGACGTAAACGTACGCAAACAGACGCTTCCAATCGCAAAAGCAGTCCGAGACTTGACAAAGGCGAAAAAGGGGGACACAGAGCCGTATGGAAAGAACTGGGATATCATGTGGATGGGCCACTGCAGTGATCCACCACCCTTCAAGGACGAAGGCAAAATCATCACGTTTGCCGACAACACGACCGCACCAGTAGACAAATACCGTGGCTTGAACCCGCGACTGAAAGATGTTGTCAAGGATGGCCAACGCATCGTCCACTACTCCATCAACCCCGTCTGCACATTCGCCTACGCGGTGTCCTACCAAGGCACACGCAACCTTCTCGCCCACGCTTCCCTCGGCAAAGGCGGTGCTTTTGACTTGATGCTCATGCATGCCTGTCAAGACAAGGTGCTCAAATGCGTCTCTGTCAACCCTGAAGTCTTTGATCCTTACTTTCCGGCCGAGGGCGGCGCCAGTGAAGTCAGGGCTGGAGATGCGGGCGTGGAGTTTGATCATGAGGTTGGCAAGGCTATGGGGCATACGGATAATACGTTGAACAGCGCGCGCTGTTTTGCTCAGTTTGGCAAGACGTGTTTGGAATGAGCGATGGTCTTGTTTTGCATTCCTCTGCATTCTTCTGCATTTTTCTCGAAAGCGTTCCTAGCGAGTTGGGTTTTTGGTTAATGGATATCACGTTTGGATTTTCTTTGGTCTCTCAGAACTCTGTGCTTGCATGACTGCACGAATATCACGATTTCCACAAAGGTATTTATGGGCTGATCACCTTCAAACATCGAGACTCAAAGCATACAAACATGCCCCTAAACCTCAATCCCAGCATACATCCTCAGAACTCAAGCTCTTCTCTGCCTCCCAGCAACTCCAACAACGCTAAACCGACACCTGAGATTCACCAAGGCTCGGACCATGTGTATCGACCCTAGTATCTCGCTCCCCACTGGATATCGCGATACGCCACGGAACACATGTGAACGAATGCCTTAGGCGCCAAGTTGAAATATCCGTTAGGGTGGCCGAAGAGTAAGTTAAGGTTTTTGGTTTGAGATGTAGCTCGAGGTGATGAATACTGGCTGGCACTAGATCACTGAATCTCCTGAGTGTTCTTGAAAGTGATGGTGAGTATTGTGGTATACAAAGGGTGAGAAAAGCTTGCTGTGTGGAAATCGTGAACAGGAGAGCTAGCAGAAGAGTTGTTGTAGATGTTGCTTTGGACGGTGAAGCGATGACTGCAAGTGAGAGTTTATACGGAAATGTCAACATGTCTTTGCTGCATGGTTCTCGGACGATACTGTCATATTGCGGACTGTCTTGCAATGACTTCAGCTGTCTGATTTCCCTGTAGAATCTCTCGTCAACAAAATGAAACAAGAGGCGGAAGATGTATTGTTGGCCAACAAGAACAATGAATATCAGACTCTAGAACAAAACTCAAAGCAAAGAAAAACAGACAAGACAAAAACTCAAAGAAACACGAAAAGAGAAAGTGTTCGCCAGGAACATTTCTATGCGATGCCACCACCAACACCACTGCCAACATTGCCAGCCGCGTTTCCTGCACCTTGACCGGCGCCAGAAATTCCATTGCCGGCTCCTAGGCCAATGCCGCCGATGCCGTTTCCTGAGCCTTGTCCGATGCCGTTGACGCTGCTTCCCAGACCGCTGCCCAATCCACGCTTGCTGCGGCGGCTCAGAGCACCACCCAAACCGCCGCCGATACCTGCGACACCGTTTCCTGTGCCTTGACCAATGCCAGAGACTCCCGAGCCGGCTCCTTGACCGACGCCTGAGACTCCTGAGCCGGCTCCCTGGCCAATGCCTGAGACGCCCGAGCCGGTGCCCTGGCCGATACCAGAGACGCCCGAGCCGGTTCCTTGGCCAATGCCAGAAACGCCTGAACCAGCTCCGCTGCCGATACCACGCTTCGAGACACCGTTGCCGGCTCCTTGGCCGATACCAGAGACGCCCGAGCCGGCTCCTTGGCCGACGCCGGAGACGCCCAAACCGGTGCCCTGGCCGATGCCAGAAACACCGTTGCCGGCTCCGTTTCCGATGCCCGATACACCGCTTCCGGCGCCGTTTCCAATACCGCTGAGAGCACCGCCGAGTCCGCTGCCGAGACCTGCTTCGGCGATAGGGACTGCTGAGACGGTGACAGCGGCAGCGGCGCAGAGGGCGAGAGCGAACTTCATATTGATCTGAAATGTGAGTAAGCAAAGAGTTAATAGTGATTGTGATCTGTAATGTCGTACGGAATGGATTGTGTTGGGTTTGAAAGAGAAGTTGAAGTGATGAAAGTAGTCGAAATTGCTGGGTTGTGTGTTGGTTGGTTGGTTGTCGTTGTCGATGGGCGAATGAATGATTGTGGATGAGAATATGACTTTGGAGGACGACGACGTGGTATTTATGTCGAAGACTGGCAAGACTTGACATGTCGTGAGCGAGGTTGATCCGAGAATGAGAGCTGTTTGGATAGCAGTAGCAAGCAACAACATCGCCCATGACTTCGAGTCTTGCTGGTTGCCTGGTTACATGGGCGACATAGCACCAGGCATTGGCGTTCAATGACAGATGTTGGGCAATGTCGAGTCGTGGTATTGTTTGAGGATGTGGCGAAGCAAGTACAACGACGACGCTGGCTTTGACACAGCTATCATTCGACACCAACAGCATCAATACTTGTTCGTCATTGCAACCAGTATATACTCGACATGAACTTGGCAGGCGACAACATGAATACCTCCATGAGATCAAGCATATGTTGGACAGCTTGATACCGTAGAACTCTTCTTAGTGATGGCCTGGACTGCAGCGCCTTGCAGCTTGCGAGTCAAGCTTCAGACGTATCAATCGTGATCGCAGCCCAGTGATCATCTTCGAGTTTGACATATGAACTTACAGAGTCAGAACGTGGCAAGTCTCCGAGGAAGTTACGAGTGTCAAGCAGAGATGACGAATGACAGTACATGGAATTAGACGAGCGGAAGAAGAAGAACTATCCCGCGGAGCCTCAGATATGAAACGTGCGAGGTAGCCTGAGGTGTATAGGTGATGTCCGATGTCGCGAACTCCTTTGAGTAAATGCCTGCGTACAATACGTAGCGCGGGGCTGACGAATGTCAATGCGGAGTTTCAGACTCATGTGTCATGGGAACAAGCTCTTGTCGTCGTTCGGAGTATAAGGCCTTAGACAAACAAAGACCGGATGGAGGTCCGAAGCTGCAGGACAATGTTGTGACCTTGATGGTGTAAAATTGCGCCTCGATGGAGGAACGCGCACGCGTGGACTTCGAAACGTCCATGCGAGAATCCAGGACAGCTGACGTGCACGAGATTCCGTAGTCGGACCATCTCGATCTCTGTCGCCATAGATAGTCGACTTCGAGGAGTTGTCGTGTTCAATCCACGAGAAGGAAGCGCTGGTGGGCAGGTGCGAAGCCCCACCTCTCACGTGGGTTGACGCGAGAAAAAGAACGTCTACAATTGCATCGAACTTATCAGAGGCTTTCAGACAGCCAAACAGTCTACATATACCAGCTCTTTTATCCTAGTAGACTAGAAATACCAAGTCTGAAATAGCACAAGCGGCAGAAGGGATAAAACTTATTCGTTATTAAAGCTCAATACAACGTTCAAGCCGTTCTTCCAATCATCGGTGTCTAGCTTCCGTCGTAAACCTCAATAGCCACCTCCCTGATAGTAGCCAGACGAATGTCCCTGACCGGGCGGTGGACCTTGACCGTATCCCTGGTTCTGGCCATAGCCACCATACTGTCCGGGTGGCGGAGCGCCAGCATCGTACTGACCGCTGAACTGCTGAGGTGGTCCAGGAGGAGGTGCACCGCCATTGTAGGGAACCTCATAGCCTTGTTGATAAGCGCTAGGATAGGCGTATGGGTCATTGTTGGCGAAACCTGCAGGGGCGGGAGGCTGGTAAGGTTGTTGATACTGCTGGTTGTAGTCAGCAGGTGGACCGGCTTGCCAATCAGGTTGTGATGGCTGGCCATAAGCCGACTGGTCAGGTGTACCAGTGGTATCCATGCCGCGTTGAGGACCCATGCCAAAGACATTCTGCATATCTCCAGGACCACCGTGCGAGTGTAGATGAGGGTTTGCACCGCCAGTGTGGTTGTGGCCTGCCTTTACGCTTTCGGAGCTGAGGAGTCTGTCGAGATCATGGCCGCCGCCTGGACGCGAACGAGCCCAATTCTCAACGACCGCGAACATGCTCTTCTGAATCTCACAGTGGGGGTCGCGAATGGCAGGGTGGTGGAACGCACGAAGGACATCGTTCAGAATCTCATCCTCGGGCACATCTGGGTGGTCGAAAGCATAGATGACGCGAGGTGCGACATATTGGAGAGTACAAGCAGCAACCTTGCCAGCCGGTTCGTTCAAGATGTTGCTGAAATGGTCCTTGGAGAGCAGAGAGTGGGTAGGATCACTACTGAAAGGGTCGGTCCAGACTTCGTACTGATGTTTGCCACTGGCATCGACAACACTGCTGCTACCCTGCTTGAGACTGTTCGAAGCAGCGGCGATTAAAGGAGTGATGTAGGGTGCAAGCAGACCCATGACAGTCAACGTAACTTTCTCGGTGATCTTCTCGATCAGACTCTCCAGACCAGGTATCTTGGAAACGATGTTGCTGATGCTACGAACAACATTGTCACGGAAGACAAGAATGGGGTAGATTTTGGCGACGATTGCCTGAGGGTCGGCAGTGCTGTTGGCAGAGGCGACGGGGTTCCAGGCACGGTCCTGGCTGTAGCCGCCATCGTCAAAGCCACGAGCACCAGCACCAGCGTTCTGAGCAGCATACTGATCAGATTCGGATTGTAGACGGACAGCTTCCTGACAAAGAGAACTTGTGCCAGGTACCTTTGACAACAAGCTGACCAGGCCGGACACTTCGCCTGACGGGCCAGATCCTGAGCGCTTACCCTCAGCAGATGCGTTGTTCAGAGCGCTTTGCATCTCATCAACCTCACTCTGGGTGACATGATCGTTAGCCTCTCCAAGAACAGAATGCATGAAGTCGACTCCACCAAAGGTTCCAGTCACCAGTGGAAAGACGCGTTTGCCGCGGAGGTTGATCTCAGTGTTGGCGCCGACATGAGGGAAGACATTGTTGTGACCAAGCTCGCGAAGAGCAAGCTCAACATAGTTCGTATGTGCACCAAAGTCTTCCATAGTATGCAAGGCCTGGCCGAGACAGCGTAATGCTTCGCACAGATCCTTCTCGTCACCCTTGTTGTTGCCGTGAGTGTACATTCGGCCGAAGTGGATGGCTCTCTTGAGGCTATATCTGATGTAGCCTGAAGAAGTGGCCCAGCCTCCACGCTCATTCGCGATGTAGTTCTTCATACCAGTCTCGGGATCGATTGCGAGTTCCTCTTGTTGGACAGGACCACGAAGACGTTGGTCGTACTGTCTTGCATCGACGTTGTCGGCATAGTCCTAAGCCATGAGCACCTGTGTCAGCCTTCTGAACGGCGTATTGGTGCCTCTTTATTCACCTACCTTGGGGTTGTCAATGTGTTCTTCAGGACGGTAGACGCCGAGGCGCTCATCAGTGACTTCAAATTCACCAGTGGCATAGCCAAAGCTCATAAAAGCAAGAACCCAGACAAGGATGCGAATGGTGCTGGCAGGGACGCCCTTGAGAGTGCCGACATCGACAGCTTGACTGTAATCACGAAGCCAATTTCCGAAGTAGACACGCTGTAGATTATGGTTACCAACTTGTGGAGAGCTGTAATACTACAGCGACGAAGCCTACCTTGATCATCATTGAAGTCCATTTATGCTTCTTGAGGCAGTCGACCGTCTTGAGCATATCTTCGATATCGCCATGGCGCCAGTTCTTGCCCTCAATCTTTGAGATGGAAGCAATGTTTCCGGCGCCAAATGCATGAGTAGGAGTCGCGAAGAGCAAGACTACCACCAAGCAGAGAAACAGAAATAATTTCGTATTCGCCATTTTGATGTTGTGTTTGAGGAAAGGTCAAACAGTCGATGACGACGGAGGTGGGATGGGTTTATATGAGGCTGAAGCGCGAAGGATGGAGGGGCACAGGTGGCTGTGCGCTGTTGCGAACGACTGCGAATAAGCGCCACGAACTTTTGTGTGCTTCTATTCTGGTGAAGCCGCAGCAATTAGACTCGTGAGTGGGCAATGCAAATCGATCTAATGGACCATCAGGTAGGAAACCTAACCGGTGTTCATGGTCAGATAGGACAGACTCCGATGGAGGAAGAGAGCGGAGCGGAGGGCGGAAACGCCAAGGCCGAGACGATGATGGAGTTGCAGGGACTTTTTTGGACAGAAGCGGCGACTCTCCGAAGCAACTCAAGAGTCTTTCTGGACTTTTCGACGACACCCTCTTTCTCGCTCTTGTCGCGCCCATTGTCCAGTCACTTCTCAGCATATCCCAGCGGCAACTCAAAACCGAATACATCGCACGCGCCGCCACATTCCAAACGTCAAGATGTCTGACAGAAGATCCGGCGACGAGTCGCGCGCAAAGCGTCAAAAGATGGAATCTGATCCCGCCTCCAACCCTTACCTGGCCCACATGAACCATGGAGACGACAACGGCTACTCGAATGGAAGATCGAACGGAAGTGCAACTGATGGCCTCACCCACTTCAAGCGCCACACCACCACAGCCGAGCAAGCAGCAAAGGCCGAGGACGGTCCTTCCAACCCTTTCAACGGCAACAACCTCTCCGAGCGCTACTTCGGTATTCTGAAGACTCGCAGAAACCTGCCCGTCCACGCGCAAAGGTTTGTCCATCCTTGTCTATTCATAAGCGCCACTTGCTGACTAGGCGCGTAGAAATGAGTTCCTTCAAATGTTCCAGCAAACCCAGATCCTCGTCTTCGTCGGAGAGACCGGCTCAGGAAAGACGACGCAAATTCCCCAATTCGTCCTCTATGACGATCTGCCACACCAGCAGGGGAAGATGGTCGCCTGTACACAGCCTCGTCGTGTGGCCGCCATGTCGGTCGCCCAGCGTGTCGCTCAAGAGATGGATGTCACACTTGGCCAGGAAGTCGGTTACAGCATTCGTTTCGAGGACATGACTTCGCAAAACACCATCCTCAAGTACATGACAGATGGTATGCTTCTGCGCGAAGCCATGAACGACCACAACCTCAGCCGCTACAGCACCATCATTCTCGATGAGGCTCACGAGCGCACTCTTGCCACTGATATCCTCATGGGTCTTCTCAAGGAAGTCGCCCAGCGCAGACCTGACCTGAAGATTATCATCATGTCCGCCACTCTCGATGCCGAAAAGTTCCAGAAGTACTTCAACGATGCTCCTCTTCTTGCCGTTCCTGGTCGCACCCATCCTGTCGAGATCTTCTACACCGCCGAGCCCGAGAGAGATTATGTCGAGGCCGCCATCCGTACCGTTCTTCAGATTCACGCCACCGAGCCCGAGGGTGATATTCTGCTTTTCTTGACTGGTGAGGAGGAGATTGAAGACGCATGCAGAAAGATCAGTCTTGAGTCAGACGAAATGATTAGAGAAGCAGATGCTGGTCCGTTGAAGGTCTACCCTCTGTACGGTTCTCTGCCTCCAGCTCAACAACAGCGCATCTTCGACCCTGCCCCTGGTCCTTTCCGCGCTGGCGGTCGCCCTGGTCGCAAAGTCATCATTTCTACCAACATCGCCGAAACTTCGCTCACCATTGATGGTATCGTTTACGTTATCGATCCCGGATTCAGCAAGCAAAAGGTCTACAACCCTAGAATCAGAGTCGAGTCTCTGTTGGTTTCGCCCATCTCCAAGGCTTCCGCTCAACAGCGTGCTGGTCGTGCTGGACGTACCAAGCCTGGAAAGGCTTTCCGCCTGTACACCGAGGCAGCTTTCAAGAAGGAGCTTATCGACCAATCATACCCCGAAGTCTTGCGCTCGAACTTGTCATCAACGGTCTTGGAGTTAAAGAAGCTTGGTGTCGACGACCTGGTGCACTTCGATCTTATGGATCCTCCTGCTCCCGAAACTCTCATGCGTGCTCTGGAAGAGCTCAATTACCTGGCCTGTCTTGACGATGAGGGTGAACTGACTGAACTGGGTCGTATGGCTTCCGAGTTCCCTCTTGATCCTGCTCTTGCAGTCATGCTCATCTCGTCCCCTGAGTTCTACTGCTCCAACGAGATTCTTTCTCTCACAGCCCTCCTCTCAGTACCGAACGTATTTGTACGACCAAACAGCGCCCGCAAGCGTGCCGACGAGATGAAGGATCTGTTTGCACACCCTGACGGTGATCATCTTACCATTCTCAACGTCTACCACGCTTTCAAGTCACCGGCAGCACAAGAGAACCCCAAGCAGTGGTGCCACGATCACTTCTTGTCCTACCGTGCCCTGCAACAGGCCGACAATGTCCGCATGCAACTCAAGAGAATTATGGAGCGCAACGAGATCGAGCTCATGTCGACACCCTTCGAGGACAAGAAGTACTATGAGAACATCCGCAAGGCTCTGGTGTGTGGTTACTTCATGCAATGCGCCAAGCAAGATTCTGGCAAGAAGCAGTACATCACCGTCAAGGACGAGCAGACTGTCTTGTTGCACCCCTCGACGGTGTTGGGCACGGAGAGTGAATGGGTACTGTACAATGAATTTGTTCTTACGACAAAGAACTACATTCGCACGGTAACTTCGGTCCGTCCTGAGTGGTTGTTGGATATTGCACCCAAGTACTACAACATTGAGGACTTCAAGAAGGGAGACATGAGAACATCGCTGCAAAGAACAGCGGACAAGCTGAGAAGAAAGGAGATGCTCGCTGCTGGCAAGCGTTAAAAGTGGTTATGTTGTATTGGCTGAATAGATTATTCTGGAGGTTCCGTTGCTTCAATTCATGGTTCTCATTGTCTGGTTGACAGACATAGCACACACCCCACTTCCATTCCTCAGTCTTCGTTCCCGTGTGATTACACCTCCTAGTAAATGCCTCTTGCACTGACATGTAGCGTTAGCACAAATGATGCAGGGTTGTGTTCCGAACAGAGATATGGTTATGGAGATGCTTGAGGAGGATGACTTCTTCATGGATCTCGCTCTGTCATTGAATTTTCTGTGTGCCTCTATGGATATACTGTGACGGTTTGAGAGGTTGTGACAGAGTAGAAGTGACCGGATGTGGAAAGATGATTAAAGTCACGATGGCACGTGCCCGTGACGCGCCTTGGCCATCTCTGCGCGTCTTCCAAGCTCGAGAGCTTGAATGTTATTCAGGGCTTCATTTCACTGATACATCTCATCATCTCCGACCAGATTTAACATATCCAACATGCCGACACCGACAGAGCAAGCGCTCATCACACTCGTGCCAACTCTCAACTCCCTACCACAAGAGCTGATCGATCTCTCCAACTCCCTCCTCGCTCAATCACGAAACAAAGCCTCGTCACTTAAACCAGAAGAAGAGATTGGAAGAACATATGCCTGCGCACACATCGCTGTCGAGCGATTAAAAAACCGTCTGGACATTGAGAAAGTTGTTGCCCGGCCACCCGTCGCTCCGAGGATCTACAAGAAGCTTTATGGATACTTGGATGCCGCGTTAAAAGAGCCTGCCACACCGAGGACGAATAGACTGAAAGATGTAGGTACGGTAGGCACGCATGGGAGCGGGAGAGGGAGGAGGAGTGCATTGGGGACGCCGGTGGCTACGCCATCCAAGACTCCTGCGAAGAGTCTGAAGAGTGCGGGCGTCACGCCGTCACAGACGCCGGTATCTGCTGCGAAGAGTGTAGGAAGCGTCACAGCTTCTGGGAGGAAGACGAGATCTGCTGCCAAAGCCCCACAAGAAGAGGTTGTGATACAGGACTCGGAAGAAGAAAGACAGGAGACAGCTCAAGAGCAAGAGAAGGACGACAATCTGCCTGACCAAGTACGACCTCTGGCCGAATCAGTATGCGATGCTCTTGACGGACCACAAGCCATATCGCACGTCTGCGCAGCTTTATCTGCTATCCTTCAACTACGAGGTTGGAACGACACCAAGCCAGACACGAACAAGTCAACGCCCCGTTCTTCGGCCAGAAAGCGAAAACGAACATCCACAGATGCCGAAGAGCTCATAGTGCCCGAAGATCCCTCATCCATCACACCATCATCCCTTCCAGCCCTCATCGCAGCAATCTCTCTAGTCACAACCTTCACTCTGCGTAACACCGTCATAGATGGCACAATCTACGCCAATGCCCGCTCTTCTGCCATCGCAGCACTCGGACCAAACGCGCCCTCACCGAAGGACGTCGACGCCTTCCTCCACGCAAGCAAAACAGAAGGCTGGCTCGAGCTCCCCTGGTTCATCACCGTGAAAGCCTCCACCACATCTTCCGTTCCTCAAGCACAAACACCCAAGAAGAACAAACCTCCTGCCAAGACACCCCTACACAGAAAAGAGAAACATGCTCCTCGACCAGTACACAAAGATAATGATACGGATACAGTGATGGAAGATGTAGATGCAGAAGCTGAGGAAGAAGACAACGATAGGCCTGGCGCGGGATTGAGATCAGGGTTGGGTACAATGTTTCAGGATTCCGTGGACTGGTTGAGTGGGGAGAGGAGGAAGGCATACCGTGCTTGGGAGAGAAGCGTCAGGACAAGATGTGCCGAGATTGAGAGTGGAGCGTGAGATACTTTTTCGTTGACAGTGACAGTAGTCAATGACACTGAATACTCCTATCCTCCGCGTATGTTTCAATATTTCGCGCCTATTGAACGATAGATACATTTTGTTTCTTGGTGGTCATCATCCTCTTGAACACAAGCTGTTTAGCTTTGCTGCAAATATCACGATATATCTCTGACATCCACACACACAATCCTTTTTGTCACACTAACACCCGCATATCATATGTCTGAAAGTACTATCAAATCTCATTGTATTCTATGACTATCAGACCAAAGATTCGAGCTATATCGTGTACTTCCTGACAGCTATGGGGACACCCTGGTGGGTCTCAAAGCGTGCGCGATCCTGATCACGCTTCATATCTGGAGTCACGCACGGACGCGCTGTCTGAGCTTCGCAAAGGCGATTTGCTGTCTTGACCTCACGACACATCGCCTTTACCTTTGCATTCATTGTGTGGCCTTTCATAGTCGCGCACTTCATTCAACAAGGCTGGAAGGGATTCAAAGTCGCCACGATGGATGCAAAACTTGCTATGGATGATAGCGGATGTGGTCGTGAAGCAGCCGTTTTCGGCCATGAACAATCCTTTGTCGAGACTTGCATTCCTCGATGTGCCTTCGTCCAGACGACGCTGCCCGGCAATCCGGCCGTACGCTGACTGTACGCTGAAGACTGCAGGCCGCTATGGATATGACATGTCAACCACCAGAGGTCATGTAGAACGACATGTCGAATCGATTTCACAAGTTGCGGCGATAGCTCTGTTCAGGAGCAAGTACACATTGAAGATGTGCTGTGTATACATCCGCATATCATGGCGTCTTTGTGTATATGTCCAACACATACACATCCGGATGCGGATATGCCCAAGGCTGCTTTCGACACAACACGCTTTCAACACATATGGAGGCCAGGGCACAGGTCTTTCGACCTTCTTTCTTCTCTCAACGAACAAGAGGAAGTCCCGCCGCTACCAACACCAGCTTTTTTCTGTTTCGCAACTAACATCCCGTCGTATGCTATTCTTGTTCTCGGCCTTATCATCAATCCTACACTTCTTTTTCCTTTGCTTCCAAAGACAAGAGAGACATTGAAAAGGTATTTCATCCCCGATTGGAAAAACTAACAACAGCATGGCGGATCAAGGGGATCAACCCCCAACGATCGGCTCGACAGAGCAGGCTCCCGACAAGGAGTCCACCAAGCATTCACCTCCAGGTATTGTCGTTACACCTGCCGAAGGCTCGACCGAAAACGAACCATCCAAGTCTTCTGATGACTTGCTTCAAGCATCGCACGATACCGAGGACGATGGAGCCTTGCCCAAAGTTCGTTCTGAGAT
Organism: Aureobasidium sp. EXF-10727; assembly: GCA_023848595.1. Lineage (NCBI taxonomy): Eukaryota > Fungi > Ascomycota > Dothideomycetes > Dothideales > Saccotheciaceae > Aureobasidium > Aureobasidium sp. EXF-10727. The sequence goes on from SWBF01000081.1 coordinate 49,584, forward strand.
AAAGGCCGATGTCGTCCCCGAATCTGAAGAAGGGCCATTGGTATCCCCCGAGGAAGATGATTTCGAAGTCAGCACAGAAATCCTCCAAAGACCCGTTTCTCCTGTCAACGATGACGAATACGAAGGGAGCGTGATATCTTCGCATTTCTCGGGATCCGATTCCGACGAGGAAACCAGAGGACGCCCTCGCACATCCTCTAGAGACCGCGACATGTCTCCTACCGTCACCTTCACCACTCGTGTTGCCGACCAGGCTGAGATTGACGCAACAACTGCTGAACGACGTCGTAGTCAAGAGGGCCTTGCAAAGGGTGCTAGGCGCCAAGCAACAAAATCGAGAAGCCCTCTTGCCATTAAGTCCATCACCCGCGACGGCGATAGCATTGTTGTCACCTCTCCTACTCATGGCACCATCACCATCACGGACCCCAAGGTTGTCGAAGAACTGGACAAGTCTATGGAAGATGGTCAGTTCACCTTGTCTCCTGTCAAGAGAGCCCTGGCGCTTTCTCAGGATACTCAGGACGTTCTCGAGCAGGCCTTCCAGGAGAAGGAAATTCTGAGACTTGCCGAGGCCCGCAAGAATGGACCGAAGCATACACCACCTCCTGTTCCTGAACGACCTGGATCACCACAATTCGGCCTATCATCAGCTGAAGCAGAAGCTCAAGTCGAAGAGAACAATCCCGCCAGTCAACATCGCAGCTTTGAAGGTCTTAGAGCTCCTGCTGAGACCGGCATCCTGAGACATCGCAGATCTGTTTCTGCCGAAGCCGCGAAACAGGCTCTGCAAGAGAGCAGGTATGAACTCATTCAGAGTGACTTGCAGAAACTTGGAGTCAACAAATATCACGATGTCGGTAGATGGGACAGCGATGCGCTCTGGGAATTCATACGTAATCAAGACAACAAGATGCTTTCTATCGACGCGGCGTTGCGCAACAATAACTTGAAAGTCGATACCGACGGAATGATCACCTTGCAGCAGGAAAGACAGTTCGCAAAGACGGAGATTGAAAGGATCAGATCTGAATTTGACCGTAAGACGATCGCCAACGAGCAGAGATGTGCAGAGCTTGAGGCAGAGCTTACCAACGCTGAATTGGTAATCGAAGAGTTGCATGCTTCCCAAACTCTAGACCGCACTCGTGAAGCTATTCTTACGTCGCCCGACAAGCTATCTTCCGAAGCGCTTGAGGCCCTCGACAAAGTAGAGAAGCAAGCTCAGAATCTTAAGACTACACGCGAGACCCTTTCTCAGGAGATGACCGAACTTCGTTCCGGACTCGACATCGTGCAAGAGCTTCGCGATGACAACGAGCACCTCACAAGCGAGAATCAGGAGCTTTGTAACGAGTTGTCGAAGCTGCAAAAACAGAAAATCTTCTTCGAGAAACAGGCAGACAAGTCGGAGCTGAAGCTGCAAGAACAGAAGCAAGCCATCGACAAGCTCAATAAAGCGTACACAATTCTTGACAAGGAAAACAGCCAGTTGAAGGCTCGCGTCCAGAACTTGCAGGATGCTAAAGACCAGACCGAGGTGGAGAATGCCGAGCTCAAGGACCAACTTGAAGATTGCCAGAACGCCCATGCTAAACTAGCAGAGGAAAAACTAGTTGCTACACAGCCTTCTACAACGCAGTCTGCTGAACAATCTTCCGAGTCGAGAGTCGATAGCACCCAAGCATCACCCAAGACACTAAGAGACTCAAACTCCTCGCTTTCAGGCAAGGTTTCCGCTCTTGAGAGACTTCTTTCTCAATCTAGAGACGACACTGCCAGATACCGCGAACTGTACACTTCTGCCAACACACAACGCGTCTGGTCTTTCGCTCACTATGCAACCGTCAAAGAACCATGGCCAGTCGCTACCAGAGAGATAATCGCCCAGCTGATCGTAACCACGGTCAATGACAACAGAAAGCCCATTGAAGAGCCAACTCAACCTGCAGACACAGCCATACACGGCCGTCCTGTTCGTGACCTTCAATTCGAACTCACCGGACTTGTTGAAGAGCTTCCTCTTCCTGGACTGCTGACGAGTGAACAAGTTGTCTCATGGCTTGCTGGACAGATGGGAATCCGCAACATCTTTGAGGAAATTCGTTCTCTAGGTCTTCACCTCGACAACGACATTGAACAGGAGATCCTGCGTACCTTGATCGAGCATGGTTTGTGCTATGGCAATTACGATGTCTTCGCTACTTTCGTCTTTGCAGACAAGCCCATTTCTCGTCAAGAGTTCGTCACCCGTCTTGCCGAACTTATCGAGGTGATGGACAAACTTGACGGCAAATTGATCAAGACTGAGACTGATCTTGGGTTGGCAAAAGACAGAGTCACTGAACTTGAAGAGTCAATTTCATCCGATTCTGCTAACAGCGGCTCCACTGAACAAGAAACATGTGGTGTCTCTGCTCATCGTCATCTCGAGGCAAGAATCAAAGATCTCGAGAAGCAAAAGCAAGAACTTGCAGCTGCATTCAGTCAGAAGATTCCTGGCAACGAGTCATCCTCCGATTCTGATGGCGGCGTCGATCTTTCATCCGCGACACACGACTACTGGCAGGAACTCCTCAGACTCAGAGAGGAGAACGATCAGTACAACAAAGTTCAGTCATCTGACTCTTCATCATGTCCTTTCTGTCCTATAATGAGGAAAAAGATCACGGAGCTCAATGATAAGCTCAGAGATACGAAGAGACAGGCCAGAGAAGACAGAGACAATGCTGCTGCTTCCATTCCAACTCCTTCAGCAGCTGCCGCAGCTCAGCCTCCGCCCTACTGCGACGATTGTGGATACTACTTGAGGGAGCTTTCGGATGTCAGGCGCCAGAGCAAAGCGTTCGAAGACAAGTACAGAATCAGCAAGAACCAAATTCGTGTCTGCAATTACGAAATCGACGCGGCCAACGATAAGCTTCAGAAGGCTCAGGATGAGCTTGCCAGCGCCCAGAAGCAGATCCAAGAACTCACGTCTGAGCAAAATCTTTCATCGCCTAGCAGTACATCCACAGCACCCACTTCCACTGGCAATACTCCAGCAAAGCCTTCGGAAAAGGATGACCTTATCAAAAAGCTCAATGAAGAACTTGAGGACCTCAAAACAAGACACGCGAGATGTCCGCAATCCCTCAAGGACAGGATTGAGGCAAACGCAGCTATCAAGATTGCAGCTCCTCCTGCCGATCAAGAAAAGCAGATGTGGGAGTCTTCAATCGACGACGACAGCAATGCACGCAAGCTCGCCGGCGAGAAAGCTCAACTTGAAAAGCAGATCGAGGAACTCCAGAACAACCTCAACATGTCCGAAGCTGCCGCCAAGGTCTGGGCTGAGGAGGCTGCACCTAAGCTTGCAGAGACGAAGGCTGTAGGGGAGGTAGCTGCCAAAGCCGAAGCAGAGAACGCTGCAGAAGACAGGTCCGCTGCTCTGGAGTCAAAGGTCGCACAACACGGCGTAGCCCTAGTCGCTACGATCGAAAGCTATGAGAGACGACTCGCCGAGATACCTAGTCTCAGGTCTCAAGTCTCGGTTCTGCTTGAAGAGAACCAGAATCTCATCAACCAGAGAGATTATTATAGCGGAAGAAAGAAGCCAGAGTGCTGCTCAGCTACCAAGCTCGAACTTCAGAAGGAGATTGATGCCCACGCTGTCACGAAGCAGTCCTTGGAGGATGCTTGTGACGCCGCTGCTGTTGCTAAACAGACCGAAGGTCAAGACCCGTGCAAGGACATAAAAGAGGAGCTGAAGAAGACCGAGCAGGAACTCTTGCAGGCCAAGCGCAGTCACCAGCTGAAGCTCAAGGAATCGGATGATAGATACACCAGACTCCTCCTCACGAGATCAGCCAAGCCCACTACAGCTGGTGAAGTTGATCCCTGCAAGGAGGTCAAGGAAGAGCTTCAGAATGCCAAGAACGACTACGAGAGTCTGGAAACAATGTACTACACCAATCAGAAGAAGGTCGCCGAGCTTGAGTCGAAGCTCAAAGAAGCCGGGGAGGACTTCAAGGCTGTTTCAGCCGAGAACGAGAAGACCAAGAAAGAGCTCAGACAAGTTCGTCTCAGCCACAACACAGGCGAGGCGCCTGGTAATCCCAATGCTGAGGATCCTTGCAAGGATGTCAGAGAAGAGCTAGAGAAGACCAAGAAAGAGCTCAAACAAGTCAGACTCAGTATTAACACGGGCGAGGCTACTGTCAATTCTATTGGAAATCCCAATTCTGAGGATCCCTGCAAGGATATCAGAGAAGAGCTCGAAAGGACCAAGGCCCGCCTAGCTGAACTTCAGAAGCTCCTCGACGAGGAGAAAGCCAAGAAACAGCCTTATGGCTCGATGAAGGACTACGGTGATTTGGTTCGACAGATACAAGAGCTCGAAGCACAGATTGTCAAGACTCGTGACGCACATGCAGCGCAAGCAAAGATCGAGAAGCTTGTACAACAAGTTCGTAATGGCGCGGTGCAGATCGCAGAGTTGCAATTCGAGATCAGCAAGCTCGAAGCCACCTCCAAAGCCTATATTCTCGCGGGCGACAGACATGGACCACCAGAGAATGACCATGAATGCAAGGATACTATCATGGAACTCATCGGCGCTCAGACGCAGCTCAAGGGACTGATGGATAGTTACAAACTCGATGCACCTGCGAAGAAGTCTGAGCCAGCCACGAAGGAGGAACCCAAGAGTTTCATCAAAGACATCTTCAGCGTCTTCAAGAAGTTTACACTCCAGCCGAATCCAACTGCTCCGTCCGTTGTCAACAGTCCGACAAAGGCCACTCATGAGGAGCCAGAGCCTGAACCTGAGGCTACCAACGACCCTTGTAGTCTCTACAAGAAGCAACTCAAGGACGTCAAGAAACAAGTCGATGCCTTTGAGATGCTGACTCTCTTCAAGGAGAAGTTCTTGAGGGAGCAAGAGGTTGTCGAGAGAAAAGACAACGAAATCATGCAGCTCAAGGAAAAACTTGAAGTCATTCTGAATGACGCACCGATTTCCCTTCGCAAACGCCTCACCGAAGCTCTGGACGCCAACCGCAGACAGGCAAACATCATCGGTTGCAATGAGATTGTCGCAGCTCAGCATCATAAGGAAATAACGGCACTCCGCAAGAAGCTTGAAATTCTGATCCAGCCTGATCAACCCATGAAGGATCTGATGCAGAAGAATGCAGAATTAGAGAAGACGCTCGACAAGGTACAGGGCAAATTCTTCAAGGCCAACCTCGAGAGCGGTAAGAAACTCAACTTCTTGGGCAGACAACTGAGTGAGCTGTACACGGAAAGAGAAAACTGGCGCAATAACAAGGCGCCATTGACCAAGGGTCTCTGGAAGCCTGCTGATCTTGCTAAGAATAGCAAGGTCGAGGCACCGACCACCGAGTCGTCCAAGGGAGCTGAAGTCAAGACAAGCGAATCTGCTTCTAAGACAACAAAGCCCGGATCTGAGACAGAGCATGAACCTGGCTGGGACCTCAGAGGAACCCCTGAAAACCCATGGCCCAAAATCACGTACGACTGCTGGCCTGAACCTTCCGTCAGACTGCAAAAGACGTTCGACAAGATGTACGACGCCAACGAAAAGCTCTACAACAACCCAGTCTATGTTGCCAAGGTCCGCGGAACTCATCATCCCAGCCCAAAAATCACTGGACTTTGGACTGAAGTGCAGTATACTCGATGGAGACTTCCTCAGCCTAAGAAGCTGCGTTTGCACCAGCGTGTTGCTAAGAAGTTCAACGAATGCACCGAGAGCGAGTGGTTCTTGCCAGCAATTTGGGCTATTCTCCTGATCATGGAACACCTTGGATACAATCACTACACTGTACCGACCCTCGATTTCATCTTCGGTCGCGAACGTGGGCCTCACGATTACACCTTGAGATGGATGTCCTTGTTCATCATATTCTATGGCTTGTATAGTTGGTGGTTGTGGCACCTGTTCCGAAGCCTCTGGGGAAAGACAAACAATGGCGATGACAACGAGGAATTTAAGCTTCCAGAAGATCCATGCAAGGATGTCAAGAAAGAGCTTGCCGATACCAAGGCTGAGTTGGAAAAGAGTAAAGAATCTTCCGACAAGAGCGATTCCAAGAAGGATGACTCTAACAAGGACGACTCCAAGAAGGATGATTCGAACAAGAGCAACGAAGACCCCTGCAAGGACGTCAGAAATGAACTTGCCAACGCTACAGCCAGACTCAATGATGCTCAAGCTCAGTTGAACGGGGACAAGTGTGTCATTGACTGGAGGAATGACAGGAGATCTCTGCTCCAATGGCGACAGGTCGAGAACACCAGATTCTGGGAAGTCGCCGGTATTCCTGGGCCTCGTCCTGCAGATGCTATCACGTACGAAGAATTCCGAAGGAATGGCGGTCTTTATCCTGTCGCTGGTATGGGGAGTGTCGGAGCTCCTGCATCATCGATCGGATCTGGGTCTGCACCCCCTCCTTATGAACCGGCTGGACACATCTATGATCCTATGGCTCCAACACTTTATACACCGCGAGGGCCATTAGACTGGTTTGGTCCCGCTGATCATGGTCTTCGTGGACGTGAATCCACGCCTGCTGGTGTTGCACCCAACGACGCCACTTCCGACTACAGTTCACCTTTCGACTTCACTCCGTTCTTCGCACCTGCTGAGGCATCTATAGGTGGACTTGGAGCTGGACTGTCTGACATCGGCGCCAAGGCCGACGATATAGTCCGCAAGATGGGTCTTGGTGTGGGTGGTTCCCCAGCGGCTGACCCTCAAGAACCTTTACCGTTCAGACCGGCTAATGATGACTTCCTTCGAAGACACTTTGCGGGACAAGTCTGCTGTGAAATCGACTACGAGGAGAAGCGCTCAAAGAAGCTGTTGAAGGCAGATGCCAATGCACGAGAGACAGCTAGAAAGTGCTCGCATCACCCTCTCGGACGTAGGGTTGCCAATCACATGGGTTCTCCCTACGCTCGCTCAGATCGACCAGCCGGGGGTCCCAGTAGCAATCACGTCACTGGTCCCTATGCATCGAACCAAGCTGCTTTGGCCTCTGCATGGCACAAGTTCTATGAGCAACACCCCGAGCTACGACGATTCCTTGCGGGCCGCGACCCTTGGGATAGAACACCTGCCATTCCTGGTTCAGTTGATCTCCGCATCAATAGATATGCAATTGCCAGAGCTTACGAGATCCCATGCCCGAGTCGCGGAGAGTTCACTGCCTGGAGAGCCGCTCAAGCCATGTTGCCTCCTACAGAGCAGGACTTTGCAGAGATCGACAACCAGCACAGGTTCTCGCAGATACCACCAGCATTGAGAACCGCCGGAGATGCTGCTGTATCTGAAACAGCTGCTCATGGTCTGCCCGGAACCACTGCTTCCAGACCATTCTCGCAAATACCGGAGCACCTGAGAAACTTCCAGATCGGCGCCGCTAGAATACCTGATTTGAACGTCTTTGGGATCGACCCAGACCCCTGCAAGGATGTCAAGGACAAGCTTGCCGAAGCTGAGAAGATGATCGCCGTGTTGAGGGGTAAAGAAACATACGAACAGTTCCACGCTGAGGCCATTCTATTTGGCCCTACTCGTGAACAGCTCACTCGTATTGAGGAAGAGCTGGAAAGAGAGAAGAGCGATCATAAAGACGCTAAAGAGAAGCTTGCCAAGGCCAATCCTGAGACCATCAAGACCAATGAACAACAACAAGCAGCCGCCAAAGCCCAGCAAGCAAAATTCGATGCTGCTACGAAGGAAGCGGACAAGAAGATCAGCGCGATCGAGAATCAAGCCGATCGGTACAAGAGACAGGCTGAAGATCTCCGCAAAGCTCTTGATCTTGAGAGAAGTAAACGACTTGATGCACCTGTTGTTGAGGAGAAGATTGTCGTCAGACCAGCCAACGAAGTATCCTGGCTCCGCTTCTGGATCTTCCTTGCGATCTCGACTTACCTTTCTCTCAAGATCTTCTGGTACACGACACTATCGTCTATGCCCATGTACCAAGACTCGGCTCTGTCAGTGACCGAGATCTTGTGGTATGACACTGTCGAGTCGACCAGAGGTCACCATTCTCTGATCATCGTTCTTGGTTTCTTCACGTTCGTTGGACTACTTCTGTGGTTGGCTACGCTTGCCTCTGCAGATCCTAGCGTCAACCCGTACCCCGACTTTGATGATGATGGCAGCAACGATAGCGACAGCAAGGGCGACGATAGTGACAGCAAGGGCGACGATGATAAGAAGGGTGGTGATTCTGACAGCAAGAAGGGCAGCCCAAGTCAGAAGAAGGACAGCACAGCCAAGAAAGTCCTGTCCTTCATCTCGGAGAGTCTGCCTTCTTCACCTCTGTCTTCTTCACCTCTGTTTTCAGGTCCCAAGCGCGCTACACAATCTGCACCAACTTCGCCCAAGTCTCCTCGAGGCTTCCAGACAACTCGTCAGCAGACTTGGAAGCACTCCTACATTTCGTCAGTCAGTACCGAGCCTTCAGTGGGTACTTCTACGGAGAACAAGCCCGGAAATGACTCGCCACGCTGCAAGGAGCTGGAGAGAAAGATCAAGGAACTCGAGCATAAACTTCTCGTGGCCGGAAGAGAAGCTCAGGCTGCGAAGGACAAGGTGTTGCAAGCTCAGCAGGCCGAACTGTCCAAGCGTCAACCTTTCGGACACTCGGTGATCAGCTCTGTCAACACTGCACCTCAAGCTGCCAAGGAGGCAGTCAAGGCTGTTGAAGACAAGGTGGAGTCTGCAGTCAGTGGCAGTTCTAGCTTGTGGAACAAAATTACAAGCTTGGTGCCTCAATCCTTCTCTACTGCTGTCGCATCAGCTACACAGACCACTGATGATTCTGCTGAGGGGAAGGATCTGAAATCCGAGCTTGATTCTGTCAAGAAGGAACTCGAGGATGCTAAGAAGGAAATTGCAGCTAGCAAGAAAGAATCCACTGCCAAGAACGAACCAGCCGAAAAGTCTGAAGGAGACTCGCTGGACCCCTGCAAGGATGTCAAGGAAGAGCTGGAGCGTGTGAAGCAGCAACTCAAGCAAGCAAAGGACGAGATCGCATGGTTGAGAAAGCAAAAGGAAAAGCAGAACAAGAAGAAGGACGATCTTGATCTGGGCGATACCGATAAGGGAGACGATGCTGACGACGATGACGGCCCGCCTCCTGGCTCGCTTGAACTGAAATTCATCCTCGCACGAGACCTGGTCAAGATCAGAGAGCAACAACTTGAGAAAGCTGAGGAAGATCTCAAGGTCTGTCACGAAGCCAACAAAGCATTGCGAAACAGATCCTACGACCAGAGGGATGGATGGGACGCCGAGAAGAAGAAGGTGGCGGAACTGCAGAAGGCCAAGGGCTCGACTCAGAACATTGGCACCCAGACGAACCTACCCGACTCCCAGGCTTCATCTGGCGACATTGATCACTCGGAATGCCAGAAGAGAATCAGAGATCTGATAGCAACACGGGACAAGCTGAGAGATGAGCAAGCTGATGCCGACACCAAGTGTCGCGACGCAGAAAGTCAAGCTCGTGAACTGCGTGACAAACTGGCCAAGCAAGGAGATGACTCCAACCAGGAATACGTCGACAGCCTCAACAAGAAGATCAGCGGCCTGGAATCTGGACTCGAGCGCTGTGCAAAGGAGAACGAGCACTACAAGAGAGTGTACAACTCGGGCGCCGACCACAGCGAATGCCTCAAGGGCGGCAAACGCGAAATACTCGAAAAGAGAATCGCCGACTATGAGAAGGATGGCGACGAGCGTGTCGCCGAGCTCGAGAAACGCATCAAGAACATGTGGAACCAGATGCGGGGTCTCAAGGATGATGCAGAGAAGAGAAGAGACCTTGCTGAACACCATAAACTCGCGGCTCAACAGCTCAGACACGAACTCGGAGACGAGCAGATGACAAGCCGCAGACGAACGACAGATTGGAAGGCTGCATTGGAAAGGGAGAGAGAGACACGTAAGGAACTTGAAGTTGTCAAGAAACAACTCTCTGAATGTGAGGAGGTAAGGAAACAGACTGGAGATCAAGATGAGGAAGAGAAGAAGGTACGCAAGGAGCTTGAGGACGTCAAGGGCCAACTCGAAACTGTCAAACATCAACTCTACGAATGCGAGGAGGCTAGCGAACGCTTCAACAGAACTCTGGACCAGCAGGAAATGGTTGACCGGGCCGTCCAGGAAGCCGAGGATGCAAAGAGCGCACTCGCCCACTGGCTGGATCAAATCGAGCTCAACAAAACCGCTGAGCTGGAGAACCAATCTTCGGACCCAGAAATCGCCAAGTTACAACGCTACAACTTTGAGAGAAACAATATGATCGAGCAGATCAAGCGGCAAAAGGAACAAGTCGAGGAGGAGCTCAAGTGGTACAAGGAAAAGTTGCGAACGACCGAGGAAGCCGAGGATCACGAGGAGTGCAAGGAGATGGAGAACTACTACAAGGAGAAGGCCGAGAATACACAAAAAGCACTCGACGCAACTGCCGATGAGAACGAACAGATGTATCTCTTGTATCTGAAAGAACAGACGAACGCTCACCACGCAAAGAAGGACAAGGAAGCTGCCGAGAAGGACGCTCGCGAAGCAGAGGAAGAGAAGGAAAAACTCGCCAAGCAACTCGAGGAGAAGAACGCAGTTCAAGCTCCCAAGACAACCGGCGAGGATTCCGCATCTCCAGGTATGTTGACACCATCGATCTTTCCCGCATCAAGCTGACAAACAAGAGGTGGTTCCTAGAGCCCTCCGTGACGCAAGACGTGCAACCAGACTCGCCGAAGCCGAAGCAAGAACCCTCAGATCCGAACGCGATCGTCTAGCCCGCGAAAACGCACTCCTCTCCCAACGACTAGAACGCAACCTCGACACCCTAGACCACTCAGTCAATCCTAAAATCCGCGCTACAATACCCCCAACCCCCATCAGCACCGACTTCCTAAACAAACACAAAAAAGCCCGACCAGGCGACATCATCACCAACTTCTCAACCCTGGACGATCCCTTTGGCGATGGCCTGCCAACCGGCGGTATCCCCTCCAGTCTCCCCAAGTTCAACCCAAATCGCCTGTTGGATATTCTCGGTGAACCCAGTTCTTTCGCCACGCCTAGACGACATCCGATACCCACTCCTATACCCCCTTACCCCCCTTTCGAACCCTTGACGCTCGAAGGTCGTCGCAGATCTGCTGATCGTATGATCACCGATCCAGAGAGGGAAAAGTCGTTGGCTGAGGAACGAGCATATCGGGCTGCGGTCAGGGTTGTAGAACATGAATTTGCGGAATACAGGAATGATGGGTTTGCGATTTTGTATACGCTGCAAAGACCCAAGATTAATCTTCCCGTTAGAGATATTTTGGGTAGACTTGATCAAGTTATCGAAGAAGAAGAAGAAACAGAAAAGAAAGAAAATCCAGAGAATGAGAAAGAGGACGACGAGGACGAGGGCAGTAGTGATGGCAGTAGTGATGGCAGTATGGATGATGAAGAATTCAGCGTAAGTGCTTTTATCACCAAGCGATATCAATGATATGATGCTGACAACACAAACAGAGAAAATACAACATGACGCCTACGCCTCTGCCTCGTAATCGAAGGACGCAAAAGGGTGTTTATCACAGTCCTTGATTGTCGCCTCAAAAACATCGCAGCAAAAACTTACAAAACATCATCACTGTCATTACAGACTGTTTCCTATCATTATGGCGTCTGGGATTTGCAACGTGATTACATGTTTTTGTTTCATTTGTTCATGGTTGGATGATTCAGGAGTTTATGGATTTTTAGTCGAGGAAATGTTTATTGGTTTATCAGTTATAATATCAATCGTTATGAGTTTCCGCTAGATTTTCTGTCACGGTATTGTGCCACATAGTGACTGTAACATTTGAGCTAGGGATTAAGAGCCCAATGACTGCTTATGGAAACCGCGATGCCATAGAGAGAAATTCATTCTCTGTGCACGGAAGAGGAGTCTTCTGTATAAGACCTTTCACACCTTTGTTGTCGTTTGAAATCTCCAAGGTCGATTATAGTTGAACGGGCCGTGATTGAATGCCTGGAATAGATATACATGACCAAGGTGCTATCTTTTCAATATGCGAGGCCGGATGTTGTGCCGATGGTACTAATACTATGTTCCATTCGGATTTGGATCCTCTCATTTATGGTTATCGATGGCTGCTTCTAAAACTGATAGCTGTCCGATGTCGATGATTGTGAACGAGAATGGCCAAAAGATTTCCAAAGTGAATATGATTGACATGGTGCAGATGAAATAAGGCCGTATTGACAGAGAAAAGTTAACGAAGAAATTCGAAGTTTTCGACTATGGAATCTCGAGATAAAAGGACAATGCCCAAGTCAGTCCCAAGTATGCAGCCTAAGGATGGGATTGACGCGAAGCATGAAGGTCAAAGAACGAGGTTATGATAGTTTGAAAACGGACAAGCTTCCAAAAATGTCGGCCTTAATCTCGTCTGATTTGGGTTTCTTGGTATCATAGTGAGGTTGGTGCGGAAGCTTGGAGAAGTGTGCTATGTGGGGTTTGGTATGGCCTGACCGAACCAAGTCGACTAATTTGCTCGAATGTCAAAAGTCAAATGCAAGCTGTGCGATCGTGACCGCTCTCTTCTCTGCTGTGGTTCAAGTGATCCATTTCGCCAAAGTACAGTCTTCTTCCGCCATCTCAACAAACCTCCCAATCGAACAATCATCCAAGCAAGCATCACGACAAGCACAGCAATGCCCAACGACAACAGCTTCTGCCACAAGATGCTGATCTTCCTCGGCCTCATGACGGTCGGCGTGTCTCTCATCGTCATCTCTTTCGGCGTGGCGCTCAGCAACGAAAACAACAAGATCTTGGTGGATTCGACGGTCGTAGAGCCCGGTACACAACAGAGAGCGTTCCGAGTGGCATCCTGCCAGGTTGGGACTTGTACGAAAGAAAAGACGTTCTGGAAGACGGTGATTATGCCAGCTTCGACGGTCACAGAAACAGCGACTGTCTATGTGTCGGACGACGATGGGCCCAGACGACCGACGATTGAGTTGTCGGGTACCCGATCTACAACGCTCAGGCCCCATGTCTTGCCGACAGAGGATCCAGAGGACTTTGAGAAGAGAAAGGAGAGGTTCATTCGGGGAGGATCGAGAGGTCGACGAATCGTTGATGTCAACAAGCCTGAGATGCAGATGTGAGGCATGATGGGTGTTCAGAAGGGGTGTCTGTGGGTGAGGACGAGTGCTTTGTGTCGTTCAAGCAGGATCGAGTTTAGCTTTTGCTTCTTCAATCCACGTCTCAAAAACCATGTCTCCAGCAGAAACGGCACGTATGGGTGTGGTTTTGGTGTTCTTCTTTGCGGTGTCGGGATTGGGATTGCGTAGGTCGGGCTGAGCAGGAATCCAAGGCTGAGGATGGCCGATAGGAGGACTCGTATTCTCACGCAGCTCGATTGCGATGGTAAATGTACAGTTCTCGGGCAGAGGCTTCAGCGTGGAATGGCAAGAGGACAGTCTGGACATTGTTGCTCGCATCTGCTCTTCCAAGTCGATTCTAGGCAGGACAGCGACGGTTTCTCCATCGTCGGTGGTACGTGACATGGGAGTAAAGTGGTATTCTTTGGGGACGAAGGGGAAGCGGCTGAGGTCAAAGACGAAGCGTTCGAGAGCAACATCCTGTGACGAGTAGATGACCAGGGCTACGCGGTCAAGGGAACCTTTCAGCAGCTCAGTCTGAACGGCAGCGACGGCGTCGGAGATCCATTGGCAGACTTTGGGGTGACGAGACTGGCGAACGCTGTAGTTGTACTTTTTGGCCGACAGGAACGACTCGCGAGGATAAATGTCGCGCTCGTAGAGGATAGTGTGGATGGCTACGACGAGAAAGTCACTAAAGACGCCGACAAAAGTCTGGAAAGTGACGATGACATCCGTGTCGTCCATGTTGGTGAGACGATGGTCAAGGCTGTCGCAGCAGTAAATTGACACGCGTGGGTAGACGCGTCTTGGCGGCAGGCGCGCGTGCAGTCAATCTTTCACGAATCAAGGCCAACAAAGCAATCGACAATGACATGTGCCGTATACTGACCTGCTTCACATCAAGCTAGCTTCAGCATCTCTCTAGACGTGCTAAGATTTATGATTTTGCACATGTGTTAAAAGTGCCTTGCTGCCTGCCCTCCAACCCTCTTTGCTACAGTACCCCGCGATACGCTAAAGCATCCTTTCTACCACAGCATGGAGCAGCAAATAGTGCAGCTTCTGCACGACACGCAGTCGCCCAACGATGGCCCTCGTCGAAATGCTGAGCTGCGCCTCCGCCAGCTCTACACGGACACCACCTTTGCTCCTACCCTGATTGCCGTCGCTACACACCAGTCCATCGACCTTCCCACGAGACAAGCTGCCCTGCTGTTCCTCAAGCAGTTTGTGCAGCAAGTATGGTCGCCCCAGTTCGAAGAGTTCAAGGGCGAAATGCTTGTCTCTGTCGAGGATCGTGCAAAGCTTCGACAGACCCTGCTTGACTTGGCCACCGATGCCCACCAGGAAAGAAAGATCAAGAGTGCCGCTTCGATTGTCGTCAGCAAGATTGCTACTGCCGACTTTCCCGACGAATACCCAACCCTCCTTCCCACTCTGCTACATATCATCAACAACGGCCAAGACGGTCAACTACATGGCGCCCTCAAGGTTCTTCAAGACTTGGTCGACGACTGCTTCAACGATGATCAGTTCTTCAACGTTGCCCACCAGATCGTCTCGTCTGTCTTTGCCGTAGCCACCAGCTCCCGTCCTACCATCCTCCGTGCTTTGGCCGTCTCGGTCTTCCGGTCATGCTTCGACATGCTGGAGATGGTCATGGAAGACCACAAGACGGCTGTCAAGTCGTTCGCCGAAGAGACGCTCAACAACTGGTACCCCTTCTTCCTCGCTACTCTGAACATGTCTGTCCCTCCCACTCCTGTCGAGCAAGACGAATCTCAGAACCCCATCGCCGAGGAATACCGTGGCATCGTGGCTCTCAAGTTGCAGGTCGTCAAAGTCTTGATGCGTGTTCGCTCCATCTTCCCCTCAGTCCTGGCCCCTCAGGCTCCTGCTCTGTTTGCCGCAACATGGCAAGAGCTGAACAACCTACGCCAGCCATACCACGAATCTTTCATTCTCCACGATCGCCAGGGCAGGCTTGAAGATGCCGATGGCCTACCCTTCACCCTCGACTTCCTTGTGCTTGAGGAGCTAGACTTTATGCAAGCCTGTCTTCGTGCTGCTCCTTTCCGCAAACAGCTCGAAGAACAGCTGCAGTCCCAGTCCATGCCAGATACTTGGGTCACCGAGGTCATGAAGCTCACCGTCACATACGCACACATCACCACAGAAGAGGAAGGTTTGTGGGACATCGATCTCAACATCTTCCTCGCCGAAGAGTCAAATGTCACTGCAAACTATACTCCTCGTACTGCTTGTGCTGATCTGGCCATCAAGCTCGGCGAGTGGCAGAGTGCTGCTACAATCGAGGGCCTCTTGCACCACACCCGCGAGCTCTACTCGACTGACTCTAGCTGGAAGGCAAAGGAATCTGCTCTGTTCATCCTAAACCAACTCCTGACCGACTTCTCTGATGGCGAGCGAGACATAGCTCCCGACGTTGCCAGTGCCTACATTGACTTTGTCAGACATGCAATGCAACAAGAACACGTCTTCCTCCGAGCGAGAGGCCACTTGACCGCCAGTAGTCTGGTACGCACTGTTGGTACTGCTCTCGGCGGTGTAACTTCCTCGCTCATGGAGCAATCGCTGCACGCCATCACCAACGATCCCTCTGATGTCGTCAAGGTGTCGTGTATCCGTTCCATGCAAGCTTACCTCCAAGGTGTTCCTTCGACCAACAACACGTCCATGCAACCTGTCATCATCAACGCCATCCACACTTTCGTCACTGAGCTTGACTTTAGCGATATGGATGAGTCTGAAGATGTCATGATTGCCATTGTCGAGACACTGCGCGATGCCATTATGATTGACACCCGTATCTGCTTGACTGGCTCTGGCTTGGATGTCCTCTTTACCATTGCCAGCTGGTGCGCTGTTAACTACCAAATATACATCCTGATTGCCGAGACCTTCGAAGACATCGCAGAAACATTATCAGGTGCAGGCCCTGACGTCTACACCCAACTCTGCGCCAAGGTCTTACCTTCGCTGTCGGGGGCCTTCGATGTCGCCAATTTGACTGACGAAAACTCTCTAACAAACCTTGCCGCGGACATGCTTTCTGATCTCGCCCAGAACGGTCCTTCGCCATTGCCTCAAGGGTTCATCGTCACCATCATGCCCAAACTCACACGTCTTCTCCTCGAATCTCCCGATGAAGAGTTGCTTAAGGCAGCAACCTCTGCCACTCGGTACATGCTGGAGAAAGACCCCGACCAGATGTTCAACTGGGCAAATCACGACGGCAAGTCTGGTCTCGAAGTCATATTGGTCATTATCGATCGTCTTCTCGGTCCTTCGGTCGAAGACAATGCCGCTGGTGAAGTCGGAGGTCTTGCTGCCGCCTTGGTCGAGAAGGCTGGATCCGAGAGACTCGGTCCGTACTTGACACAGTTGTTGAGCGCTGTTGCCCACAGACTTAGCACTGCTTCTCACACCCAAATCATCCAAAGTTTGATTCTTGTGTTTGCGAGATTGTCCCTGCTTTCAGCCAGAGAGGTTGTTGACTTCCTTGCCCAACTCGCTATCGGCGAAGAGAGCGGTTTGCAAGTCGTCTTGACCAAATGGCTCGAGAACTCCATCAACTTTGCTGGCTATGATGAGATCAGACAGAAGTAAGTGCCCTGGTTTCTATTCGTGTAACCTCTGGCTAATCATGATCTAGCATCATCGCCCTCTCGCGCCTGTACGACCTTCACGACCCTCGCCTCGACACAGTTCAAGTCAAGGGCGACATGATCATGCCAACGTCCACGCGCATCATGACTAGAAGCCGTGCCCGCGCCAACCCCGATCAGTACACCATCATCCCCGCCCCTCTCAAGATCGTCAAGATCCTCGTCGACGAACTCCTCTCGAACAACGTCTCTCGTAGTGTCGAGACGCTTGCGCCCGCCTCTGAGCTTGAAAAAGCAGAATCCGTCGGTAGTGGCGACTCGGATTGGGAAGATGAAGACGGTTTCCTGGATCTGGGTGCTGGCATGACCAAGGAGGCCTTGATGGGAATGGTTGCGGATGACATGCCGAGCAGGAGCAGAGATGACGAAACTCAAGGGTTCTTGCTCCAATGGTTTGCAGCCAAGGCTCAAGAAGAGGGCTTTGGTGCGGTGTTTGGCCAGTTGACTGCTGGTGAACAGGATAAGTTGAGATCTATGGCTTGAAAAGTTGATGGGTAGGACAAAGATTTGCGTCAGCGGTACATATTCAGAATTGATTATAAAACCCACACACACACACACACACATTCTTGAATCTCGCATCAATGAACAAATCTACATGAGGCAGTTGCCCAAGCCTAGTCCAGAATGTTTATGAACACTTGCAATCGTATACCTGAAGTACAGAATGCTCGCTACGCTGTTCCGGTTCTCAGTGTGTTTCGAGCCAGAAAAGCCGCTCTGCTATCGAATCGAGCGCAAATCCTTGGAGAACTTGGGTTCGGTGGCAAAAGTCTCGATCTGTTCGAGTTTCTGGCATGAAGTCCTTTTATCGAACGCCAAACATGCTCTTCTCTCTTGTGGCCTTGTGGGTACTCGTGTCTGTTGGGGTCTGGTGGCAAGAGTTTCTGGAGGAGTCCGAGCTGAGGGTGGGTGTCGTGGAGATGGTTTACTGGTCTTGTCGTTTTGGGGAGTTATCTTGCTTGGTGTATCTCTGGTCTTGCTTGTGGTATTTCGCGGATCAGTTGGAGAGGGTTGGCGGTGGGCGGTTGCTCGGATCATGTCCGCTGGCATTGGATATGGTGTTGACGTTGAAAGACAAGTCAAAGGCGTCTTGGGGGCATATCAGGGAAGCTGCAAAGGGTATTGGGCCAGATGTGTTTCTGCAGTATTTGTGTGACCAGACAGCTTGAGGTATCCACATCCATCCCTGCATGAAGAGAAGACCAAGGATCCAAGCAAAACATATCCACAAGCCTTTTCCCCCTTGTACAAGCAACACCTGAAGCACCAGATACACAGCAAACACCATCCAGGCCCTCCATCTTTTGCCCTCATCACCGCCCCGCCTTCTCAACCCACAGCTTGTAAGACATCACCAAAAGCCCAATACCCAGAGCAACACCAACCAAAGACATAACCGCAGCTATCGTATCCCGCTCTCGTTCTTCTGCTGGATCTCTGGATGGAGTGGCAACGCAATCGAATTGATCGGTATGATTGGCGGAATCTGGGAGAGTGTGAGTGCGAGGTTGGAGGAGGTGAGCTTTTTTTGGCGGGGCGATGGGGGTGGTGTCGAGGTGGGAGGATCCTAGTTCAAGGTCTTTTGGGTGTTCGGGGATGTTTGGGGTTGGGTGCATGGTAGATTGATAAGAGCTGTGAGCAGGATCGGAGAGGAAGATATAGAGATATGCAGGTAGGAGGTAGCAAGATGAAGATCATGCATGTTCAAAAGATGTTCAAAGGTTGATTATACCGTCGTATAAGCTTCTTTAGTCTTGGCCCTGATTAACCCTAAGCACGTTCTCTCAAGAGAAGGTCGTCTGACCAAACTCATTACCATCAAGCTGTAAACTTAGTCGACGTCGCAACACCCCTTCCACTCCTTCTCTGTAACTTTGCAGGCCTATCCACCTGTCCAGCTTGAACGGGCGAGAATGCAATACTCGACTCAGCAACCACAACACCCACAGTTGCAGACGCAACAACAGAAGCAGCCTTGGTCGTCGTCTCCACCTTCGTACCCAACCACTCCGTCTTTGTCACCGTAAATGTCTCCGTCTCGGTGACTCTCAAAGGATTCCCATCAATCCCTGCCACTTTTGACAAAAAGTAGGCTTGGAAGCCGCCGAGGATGCAGAGAGCAACCAAGAGAGCAGACGAGAAACAGAACCAGCTTGCGCCAATGGTACCGCGGTGGTTGATGGGATGATAACGGGTGGTTTCTGGTGGTTGCGTGGTTCCGTTGCCGAGTTTTGTCGCAGTGGTTGTGAGGGTGGAGAATAGTCGTTTCTTTTGGGGCTTTGGGTGCGCTTTCAGGTTTTCTGCTATCTTTGTCGAGACGGGGATTCGGAGGTTGGGGACGTCGATGAATTTGGATTGGTTCATGTACATTTTCGACGAGGTTTGACTGGAGCTTCAGGGTGAGGGGATGAGCAGCAAGGGAGTGGAAGACACGGCAGGTCGTCTTATAACATCCAGTTGCTCGTCTACGAAGATTGTGCTCGATGCTCGGTCCGGGTGTTGATGTCTTCAAGAAGCTCTGAACTCTGTTCGTCGAATGAGCAAGATTTCTGCCAACATCGGTTGGCATATCAATAGCATCAATACTTTGCAATCTCCGAGATTAGCAACGGTGATCACATCGGGTAGAATCTTGTTGTAAGGTGGAAGAAAAGAAAGCTTTTGTTTTTGAGAGTGTGGTAATCAAGCCTTCTTGGTGCGTCTGCTACCAGGCTTCTTCTCGTCAGGCTTCTTTGGCTCTGCAGGTTTGACCTTCTCCTCAGCCTTTGCCTCGGCCCGTTTCTTTGCGCCTCTCTTTTCAGCCTCCTGAATCATGTTTTCTGAATATTCCCAGAGCTGCTTCTGTAGCTCCTCATCTAGCATGTCTCTTCTGACGGGAGTGATCTCGCGACATTCTTTGATCAGCCAGCCGCCGTTTCCTCTGCCCCATTGGGCTTCCATGGCGGCGTAGAGGAAGGATTGAGCGCCTTGGGAGGGCGACTTGAGGATGATGTACCAGAGAGGGTAGGTGAGGAGGTAGAGAACGAGACCGGTGATGGAGCCCCAGGTGAGGTAGCGACGCATTCCAGGGGTACGTGTCTGACCGGGATCGACGAGAATGACTCTGGCGTTCATGGGGTTCTTGTCAGGACGAGCGTAAGCGGAGATGTGTTTCTGGAAGGAGTGGGCAAAGGTCATGAGGGCGAGCTTGGATGATGCATAAGCTGAGTATGGGTCGAATCTTTCGGCTCTCTCCTTTTGTCTGATCTTGGCCTCCTTGACGCCGGTGACGGGGAGGGTGCCGCCAATGTAGGCACTGCAGGTGGCCATAATGATGCGGACGTCGCGGTCCGGCGGCTGGGCGCGGATTGCCGGAGACAAGATGCTGAGAAGGTGGAAGTTTGCGAGGTAGTTCAGCCCCCAGTTGATTTCGACGTCGTCGCCGGTCTTTTGGATCTTTCCGCCTTTGGGAGTCAGGGTGTTTGCGCAGAGGATGATCATGTCGAGGCGTCTCGGAGGGGCATTGTCGACCCATTTGGTAGCGAACTGACGGATCGAGTGGAGCGAGGTGAGGTCGACTTGAGCAGCCGTGATGAGTTCGTTGTTGGAACGCTCGCGCAGTTCTTCAATGTACTCGACGAGGAAAAAGTCGTCCAGAGCGTGTTGGGTGAGCAGGACCAGCTGGGCGCCCCTTGTGGCCAGGTCGCGTGCGACTTCAGCTCCTATACCAGAAGTTCCACCGGTGATCATGACGACCTTGCCGTGCATGGTCCTCTCGGACGTGTTGGTGGCTCCTTGGAACCATCTTCTGATGAGGTACAAGCCCAGCACGACGGGCAGGAGCTTGAGCAGCAGAGCCGAGTTGGGCACCGTCTCCAGGCCGTCCAGGATGGCCTTTTGTATCAGCGGCACCGGCATCTTGTGTTGAATAAGAAAAGAAGGAGCTCTCGGTGCTTCTTGCCAGGGGAGAAATGTCAATGTCGCCGCAATCTAAACGCCGCTATCCCCGCGTCGCAACTGCCATGTTTCGCCGCGTCATTGTCACTGTCGCTCTTTCCTTTCGTCTCGTACTCAACCATGTCGGAGAGCGACGACGAGTACTACCATGTGCCACTGAAAGACCAGCGATACTTTGGCGCCGGCATCAAGCGTCAGCGTGTCCATTTCGTCCCTTCGTCGACCTCTGAGTCCACCACTCCTGCCAGTGCATCCACTCCTTCAGCCATCTCGGCCAGCGAACGCTATCTCCAGATTGTCCTGAACAAAGCTTCTTCTGGGCCACCTCCATCTTCTGAATCTTCAGCTCCCACAACTTGCGACGTCTGCAAAACACAGTACCAAGGCGACCAAGCAGCGCACTGTAGTTCGCTGGTGCACCAGATCGCCCTCCCGCACTCGTATCCTCCTTCTGCTCTGGACAGGAATCGCAAAGGTCTCAGCATCCTCCAGTCCTACGGCTGGAACCCCGACGATCGACTCGGTCTGGGCGCGCAAAGAGAAGGCATACTACACCCTGTCAAGGCAAAAGAGAAGCGCGACACTGTCGGCCTGGGCGTTAATCTGACCGACCATGAACCGACCCTGAAGAAGAAGAGGAAGACTGCAGACACACCGAAACCGCTTGAGAGACTCGATGCTGGAAAGATCAGGAAACTCGAGCAGAATAACAAGAAGAAGCATGAACGTCTGCAGAATCTGTTCTACTCTAACGATGAGGTAGACAAGTATCTCAGTCCTGGTTGAACGTGGTCTGCATACCTCGACCAACACTTTACTCTGGAGCAGACCTCTGTTCGGGCCTCTCCGCCTCTCCAAAAGTCATCATCGTGGGACGCGTCTCGGGCTTGTCACGAGTAGAGATGCCTTCTACCTCGGCGGGCACTCCTCTTTCACATGATCATCAGACGGACCATCTACTATCGACCCGCATGGACCTCAAATCCCATGACTGCCACGCTCTGACGAATCGGCTTTCTTCAGCAGCTCACAAGTACCGAAAGCTTTCCAACCCCACGTATACTGTATCTCATGCACGTGAGATGGTACACATGGCCCGTCTCCTGCCGTTAAACAGACAGCCTTACTATCGGACACATGACTTTTGTCGCATTGCATTCTGGTCGACACGGAAGAGAACCCCGCAGTCCACGCTTATCATCATAGGCTCTACTGCGTATGCGAGCAGCTGATCTGTAGTTCATGCACACTTGGGCTCGGCCCGTCCCTGTTCTCAAGCCCGTCACGGTATACCACTTTACACCCGCATCAGCTTTTAGTCTCATGACCTTTGTAGTGTTTGCATCTTGATGACCGAATGCTGACTCGCAAAGATGGTGGTTTGCAAGTCTCTTCTTGCTAGCCGTCTTGAACTCATGCTATGGTATGCCTTCTTATTCATCAAATCTTGAGGGTCGCAGTATCGCTGCCTGGGGATATCTTTTATCAAAACCATAGACACTCTTGTACAGATGATAAATCAAGAATATTTAATCTTCGCGTCGGCCCAAGATTTTCAGACCCAAGGATAACTATTCGCTCGTCATATCATTCCAGAAGTGGCTTGTTTTAATCAGCAACCCGATCCTTTCTTCCGCTCTTTTCGCGCCAGAAGATGTATACCGTGCCGTCTGGCTACCTCGTGCCCAACAACGTGGCAGTCAGTCACACGTATTAGCTGCCCGAAAAACGCCATCTCTGCAACAGCGGCACCCATCTGACATGCAAAGTAATGATTACATGTCACTGGAGAAATTAGCCGCCTATAGGCATGGAGAACATGTGATGAGAGTCGCTATTGGTTCGCTTGATGTTCCATAAAAATGTACGAACCTGCGGTCCTGTTGACCCAAAAAAGAAAAGTACCACTTGAGATATCAAAAGCGGGTTTTTCGACTATAGAGTCCATGATGAGATGACTCGACAAGTCAGTCTGGATCTCTAGACACAAGTAACTGTTTAATGCAGAGCTCAGAACATTGGGGATTGGATAAAGATATTGCTGATATAAAGATATCGAAAAAGCTAAAAATTGGTACTAAGAATTTGCCATGGATATCAAAAAGAGAAGAGACTAGAGAAATTCATAGCCGTGGGGCATTCGAGAGATATTAAACAAAAATGCAGAGACAAACAAGAAAGAAAGATCTAAGATAAAACCCCCTTCCACGAAAAAAGACACTTTTTCCATCCTGAAAATCCCTCCATAAGAACCGAATGATCCTTCAAAAACCATATAGCAAGAGATAAAAAAGACGAAAAAGACGATGGCGCCTTGCTGGAGAAAAAGTGACCTCCAAGAGAGAGCCTGAGAGTTGTCGGGTATTTTGTGTTGAAAAGGGAGCGTCAGAAAGGTCTGAAGAAAGCAACCGCGAGAAGATGAACCTTTTACGCCATGTGTGGTGTGAGTAAAGCAAGGGTATCTCTGCGCGACAAGATAAAAAGCATGATTTAGGAAATTAATGATCCTGTTGTTTGCGCCTGGTGTTGTTGAGAGGGTTTGCTGTCGAGTGTGTTTGAGGTGTTGGAGAGTATGATGTTGGTGTAATAATAGTTGGTGAGGGCAAGTTGTGATGTCGGCGTAACATGTCGAGGTTTGATGGATGTTCCCAAAAGCCGTAAATACGATCCAAGGTTGTCGCAACGGATACATGTCAAGTCCATCCAGAGATAGTCCGTCCGCTGAAGCATTACCTCAACGACTCGCCCTCAATACATCCTCGCAATTGGCATCAAACCTCATACTCCAAAGCCTAATCCCCGTCGTCAACTTTTCCGTCCTCTCCAATTCCCTGTCTCGCCCGAAAATGGTCTCGACAAATTCCCTGCCGGAATTGTTGCCCATGTACAGTTTCTCGCTCCCGCGATCGCGCTTGGCGGTCTTGAGCATGTGCTTCTCACACACCTTCAACAGCTTGTTGAATCTCTCCCAAAGCCGCTCCCCACTGTCCAGGAAATCGTCGAGCAGTTCACGGTCATCTCGGCGGCGGATACGCGGTAAGCACTCTTCGGCACGTTTGATCTTGCCGGCGAGTTGGATGAGGGATAGCCAGAGGTCGCCGGCCATTTCGGTGATGGGGGTCGAGGGCCCGTGGAAGGCGACCGTCCAGTCATAGATCCATTTGCCGAGACTGTTTGCGTCGAAGACGCTGCCGAGAAGCAGGATGGGCTCTTCGTTGGGGTCCCAGTTTTTGAAGTTGTAGCCCGCGGGGATGCCTGCTGCGCGCGCATCGCGGTCGGTGGCTGTTGCGCGTTTGGGCGGTGGTTGTGAATGTTGGTGTTGGCGAGGCTTTGGCGGCGCATCCCTGGGTACCGACTGTCTTGGGGTCGAATAGGAAGCGGCTCTCTGCTTTCGCGGCTGGGGTTCTGGCCGAGGCTGAGGGGTGGTTTGATAGTGCTGGTAGTAGGGGTGTTGATCAGCCTCGGAGTACTGCGGCGGCGGCGTGTGTTTGCGTGGGTCGCGCGAGTATGCCGGCGGGATCTCGTCTTCGGTCACGTAGGCGTAGTAGCGGCCGTCCGCGTAGACATAGGTCGTCGTCGATGCGCGTCTCGCGCCCGACTCTGTCTTCCCTTGGCGAGGGTATCGTTCACTCGAACTTACATGTTCAGGCTTGCGCGCATACCCAGAGTAGCCATATGCGTCAGAATAGTGGTAAGATGTCGTCTTGGCCGAAGGGTAAGAGTAGTCCTGCGTTGCTCGTCGAGTATGCTTGGGCGTCGAGGTCTTTGGTGGAGATGTCGTGTAATATCGTGGTGAATAATATCCATAGCCAGGCGGCGGTGGTGTCGTGGAAGACGTGTGGTACTCGTAACCCATGTTGCAATGAGGCGACCCAGCATAGTATGATGAATAAGGTGGATACATGTCGAAGTGGAAAAAAAGGAGAAGAAAAAAGGAAGAAATAAAAGAAATATCAAGGTGTCGACCAGGGATGATCAATCAATGTCGAATCTTATAGTCGACCGTCGAAGCCAGATGCCTCTTCTGCTGCTGCTTCTGTACTCGAACGTTGCCTTTGTTCTTGTGCACCCAACATTTGGCTTCTTGCAAGATTTAGGAGAGCAGAAAATGGGACGGTTGTTTCCAAGATAGAAGGGCCCCCTCGGCAGACGCGGATCGTTATTGTCGCGTCGCAAAGGATTAAGATGAACGGGCAGGGATTGGCTGACGTTGCAAGCAGAAAAAGCAGGAAATAAGCAACCGGGTTCGAGCAAGAAAGAAGGACTCTTGCTGGGAAAAAAAGAGATGGCTGGGATGCAGGCCTCACCCAGCACAAAGCACACAAAAGATGTTGCGTGCACCGTTCCTCAATCTCGCGAGGAGCGCGAATTTGTTGTGGCTGGAGAAAAATCGTCTGTGCGGGTGCCTCTTCCGTTCGCGATTTCATCAAACGTGATAGCCAGAGATATGCCTTTTGCTCTGTTTATTGCTGTGACCGAGATAATGGACAGCGTGTTTTTTCCTGGGTAGATGCAGTCGACGAGTAAGAAAAAAGGGGGCCTGTGATCGACTCTTGTCTCTTAGCTGCTTGCCGAGTGGGAAACCTCGCGCATAAAGATGAGGACAGGACCCGGCAACTCGCAGCGCAGCCTTTTCAGCCCAAAGAGAGCATGCAGCAGCGAGAATCTGCCCAACCCTTGCACGTTGCTCCTTTATTACTCCTCCCACCCTAATCATGCAGCATGCATCAGCTTAGTCCCATCCTTGCGGCACCCCCCGTCATCTTTTTTGATCCTGCGATGTGTGCTGAGCAAAATACATAGCACGTTCCAATAACAGCTCTGACGACTTCCGGTAGGTCGGGTTTTGTGATGAGTGAGGTACCACCCAACTCAAATCACACAAGCGAATCATCCTTGCCTCCCAATAGCTGCCCAGAGTCCATCATGCTGCCTGGAACCAATTCCTCTTAATCGTTGCGCAAGAGACAGAAACGAGGAAAAGCATCAAAATGACCCCCACGGGCGGGTAGCCGCAACAAGTTTCGCTGTCTTTGCTGCCCAGAGACAAGCGAAAACAGAAGCAGACTGGACGTAAAACTCGCGCGTGGCGTGCAGTTGACGAAAGGATATCATGCAGCCGGCGCCACAAAGCAGTTGGTGACAGCCCAATATGGCCGCCAACGCATTTGCTCTCCCGTGCCACGGCCAAAGGAAAACTATTGCTGGTAGGCGTTCATGCGCACTCCCCTAACCAAAAGATCTGGCTAACAGCCAAAATCGAAATCCTGGTATAAACTTACTGGCACCTCTCCTATTTTCCATTTCTTCTCCACTTGTTCATTTTTTGACATGAAGTTGTTTCCCGGGGGCGGATAGGGTCAACGGTGCTGTCAAAACGTGCACCAGCCCTCTTGATTCCGCCTCCAGAGTTTCACCTTTGTTTAGACCTCTCTCGCTACTTACATTTCTCAATTTCATTGCGGCCACAGACTTCTTGTTGTTGACCGCTCATTTCTCGTGGCTACGCCGCCAACAACAACAACAACCCAATAGGCAAAGAATGCACGCGACTAGTCGTGTCTCAGAGTCGGGCAGCAAGAACAAGAGCTCTCCTCTCTACTAGACCCGTTGTTGGTACACAGCACATTGCGCATCACACCTCACCGGCGCATGGGGACTGAAGAACAGAAGCGCCTAGAAGGCCCGTTGATTGGATGGCCGGTAGGATCAATTCCGACTTCCCCTGCCCATGCCCTTGGGATCCCGCTACTATCGCGTGCCGTGATTGGCGTCGTGTGTCCAGGGCTGCATGAGACCAGGGTGTGCTCGGCTATCGTATCTCGCTTCCATCACAAGATATGCGTCCTTGCCCAAAGAAAATTTGAAGGACAGTCTATTGTCTGTTTGTTTGCCAGCACTTTTTCCTACTCACCGCCAATGATGCTTCTCTCAAGAGTCGGTGAAAAAAGGTAGGTAGAGCCTCGACACGAGGTCGGGAAAAAGGCAAACAAGATACAAAAATGGCATCGTTGGGTGAAACCCCACAGAGATGCAGAAATTGTGAGATAATGTCAATTCTGTCGTACGGTCGTATGCATGTGTCATGGTCTGAGGTTAATGCCGACTCTTCCAGACCTTTCACAAGAGGGAGAGGGGTCCCGGCGTTCATTTTGGACAGGCAAGGAAGATGCATCGAGTAGCACGGCAGTGAGAACGCCTGCACGCGGTGTGTATATGCATGTTGGTCGCAATCGCGGGACGACAATCGACTGGCGAGCTCGAGGTGAACCATGAAAAAGAGGGGTCGAGCTGCAGTAACGGATCTCCAATGCCTTCTGATCTGGTCTTGTTCAGACGGTCCCGAAAGACTGGGTACCCGACTTTTCAGGATTGTGCAAACAAACAGCTAAGGAAGCGTGGTATGTTGCATAATCGAGCAACACTACTTCCGATAGTCACTCTGTGATGGCTATCGAGGAAACTACAAGGATGACATGCATGTGGAAAGGATTGATCGAGGCGCGTGGTCAAGTCGCACAAATTCCGTCGCTAGTGCAGGCACAGAAAGCCGTGTTGATCATTCTTGGAGAACATTTGCTCCATGTTACAACCAGGTATTTTGTGGGGTTGTTATCTGCAAGAAACATGACCAGCCGGCGGAATTGATCAAGTGCAGAGAACGGGTAGCAAATGTATCAAATGCAGAATGACATGCATCAGTGGTCAGCCTCTCGCGGATGCCTCGATCCTACACGACGGCCATTGGCTTCCGAGGGAAATGGTTCTGAAACAGAATGCAAGACAGGGCGTCCTATCTCGCCCTTGCATGTAGATATGGGAGGCGCCGCTTTTGACATGTCGCTTCTCTATGTGGAGAGTGCTTTGAGCGATGGAGAAGGCAGTAATATTCCGAACGGGTATACGCATAAGTAGGTCATTTCATCATGAGTCGTCAAATCTCGTTACAGCTTTGTTCTGCCCTCGTCAGTTGTACGCCGCACTGGCAGACGCGGGATGATTCTTGAAGGATCGCTGGGACCTTGATCGGCCTGGTTTGTGGCAGAGACAGAGTTTGGTTGAACAGACTGCAGGCGAGCGTTGGTCAGCCAGCCGACCTGTCGCATGAGAGCGCTAAGTTGGGCGCCCTGGTAGGCCAGTTCGTCCTTGAGACGCATGTTCTCGTTCAGCAGCATCATGCTGAGCCTGGTGTCGACCTCATGGATGGTGTTGGCTTGACGCGAGACTTCTTCACGCAAGTTCTCGTGCAGAGAGAGCAGGTGCTGAGTTGGCGAGGCGTGAGGTTGAAAGTCGGCATAGTCTGGCAGCTCAAAGTCTGCGAGGTTGCTTGGGAAGTACGACGGTTCGTCACGCGGCGCAGAGCTTCTCTTTTCTTGTTGTGATATGGTTCTGTAATCCTGCATGTCTTGCTGTAGACTTTGCAGCTTCTTCTCCAGCAGCTGGCGAGCTTGATCCTGTTCGTCTTGACGCAGCTGTTGAGCACTGAGATATGGCGCGAGTTTGGCGAGCGAACACATGATGGCGTGGCTCGGCAGATTCTTGCGCTTGGTGTTAAAGGGGCAGCCGAAGTGGCGAGCGGGACAGGCAGCGTTCGTCTCTGGGCAGTGGTGAGCGAGGTGCGTTTGCTGGTAGCGGTACGGGATCGAGGCGGCGCAGGACGGACATGGAACATCGTGGTCGGCGCATTCAGTCTGCCAGTGCGACTATGAGACTAGAGTCAGCACATGTCACGAAAGTCAACTCACGTTAGCTGGGCGAAAGTCAACTCACGTCGAGATCTTGGACCGTCATGGACTGGCGACAAGCGAGGCAGGACACGGGCTGGTGCACACAATGCGCACCATCTTTTCGTCGAGTCTTTTGATCACAGGCATCGTCCGGGCAGTCGATGTGGGTGTAGTCGCAGTAGATGTTGACGTGGTCGAGCAGGTGGCCCCTCTTGACGTGCTTGTCGCATCCCTCGAGCTGGTTGGGGCACTTGACGACGAGATCATCCAGGATGTTGAGCAGGAGCTTCGAAGCCGATCCTGAGCCAGTCAATCTTCCGGGACGGCGACAAGCTGGGCAGGTGCCCGAGTATTGATTCCAGCTAGTCGTGTAGTCGAGGCAGTCGCGGCAGAAATGGTGGTCGCATTCGGCTACTACCACTGGGTCGACAAAGGCGCTCCGGCAGATCGGACACATGAGGTTGCTGTCGTACGCCGACACATAGTCGAGCCCGCGGAAGTCCACCTCTCGTTCCTCCATCTTCACTTCTCTTGATCGAAATAATAAGGATCAAAACATTCGGAACAAGGGAAGGTGCCTGCAGGCTGGACCCCAGCTTTTGGCGCTACCCGCCCCGCTTGTGACCCTGCCTGTTACTGCCGATCCATTCTTTGCCCGTCATCGTCAATCTTTCAATTCTGCATTTGCCAAACAAAGCCAGACTTGTTGAACGTAAACAATCAATTCAATCGACCATGCCTATCCATACAGAGCCTTACTTCTTCTGCTTCTTCAGCATTGCCTCAACCTCCTCCCTTGTCGCCGGCATCAGCGCATTCGGCGGCGGCGAGTTCTTCTTCTTGAATTCGTCCGACATCTCGCCCATCGTGACCCACTCGACACCCTCATGCTTGTTAATATGTTCAATAATCCTCTCGTGCATCAACAACACATGCGGCCTTCCACTAACATCCGGGTGGATCGTCATGGGGAACACAAACTCGTCGTGTTCGCGGTAGAAGTAGTCGAAATGATCCATCCACAGTCGTTCGACCTCTCTTGCGCTGACCCAGCCGTGGCTGTTTGGCGCTTTCTTGATGAACATCATCGGTGGAAGGTCGTCGATGTACCAGTTTGCGGGGATCTCGACGATGCCTGTGTCTTCGCCTTTGACGAGCGGTTTCATCCATTCTTCGGCCTTTTTGCTGTAGTCGATCTTGGTCCATGAGTCGCCTGTGCGTCAGAATGTCAGCCACATGTCCTTGAATACTTTGCAAGACCACAGGATATACCTGTACGAAGCCAGTACATCTGACAATCTTCGTGGCTCATCGAGTGATCGTACTCGATACCGTATGACAGCAGCAATTCAGCTCCCTCGCGGCTCGTCTCCCACCACGGAGCAACGCTGCCCTTGGGAGGCTTGCCGCAGAACTCGGTCAACATCTTGTATGTCTTGTCCAGCACATCGCGTTGTTGTTCAATCGTCATGTCCGCTGGGTTTTCATGACTGTATCCATGCAACCCAATCTCATGGTCCTTGTCTCTGATTGCTGCACAGTCTTCTGGGAACGTTTCGAGTGTGTGCCCGGGAATGAACCATGTCGCTTTGATGTTGTACTTGTCGAACAGCTTGAGCAGTCTCTGAACACCCACTGTGCCGGCAAAGAGTCCTGTCATAATGGTCAGAACATGCTCACACTGCAGGAATTCGAGCATAGTCTTACCTCTACTGATATCGCTGGTCGAATCTTCACCACCGTACGAACCTAGCCATCCAGCGACAGCGTCGATATCGACACCTGCGAGCTGTCGTCAGCGACACTCGAGTTGAGACGCACGTGTAAGCCACGCACCATAGCTGACCAAAACTCTCTTCTTGCCCATCTTTGCTGTCAGTTCACTGTTTGGATGTGCGGAGGTCGAAAAAACAATCAATGCGACTGGGGAACCTGCAAGCGGCCACCCTCGTCTTCAAATACGAATCGTCCATCTCGCCGAGGTTATTCATTTGCTAATGGATTTGGAGCTCATGCACTTCGATAAGGGCGTCCTTGGAAATATAGTGAGGGGTGGAGGGGTTAATCTGCGTCATTGCGGCGGGGTACAAAGCAGGGGTCCTGTTCAGAGCGGAGACCCACTGTTCGGGGTACTACCCCGATCTTATCATGATTTTGACAGGTACACTTGATAAATGTCAAGCACTGATGTGGTATTGCTATGTAGGTGTCTTAAAGCAGCAAGACAGCAACATAAGGAACATGTGCTAACAAGAACAATTTATACTCCGGGTAGAATGGTCCAGATGAATTGGTGCCAGGAGAACCCTGCTTAAACTCATTGATAGCAAAAGGGTTCAGAATAAGACAAATCACTCGTTGACACCTTTTCACTCTCATACTGTCTAAGCGAGTCTTTGGCTGGAAAGTCTAGCTTTCCGGAAAATGACTTATCCGTTGTCCTTTAAACTACTTACCTATATCCCAAGAACTGGCTCACAAATCTGCTCACAGATTTGTGACAACAACACCACATCACTCAAATCTGGTGTGAGAATCCACTTCCCTTATTCCCATGCGCTACCTACCTATCTGCATATGAGAACCGACATTCAAGAGGCACAACCTCAAAAGGCAGCGACCATGTTTTGCGAGATCATGAATAGCATTGTTGGTGACGCTCGTAATGTTGCCAACGCATCTTGTATGTTCATTCTGTTGGAGACGTATTCGCATCATCCTGCGCGTCGTTCCCACGATGCTTCCTGACCCTCTACTTCACCACGATAATCCTGAACCAAAAGAGCCACCAGATGGCGACCTGATGCTGAATCAGGTCTTACATGTTTTCTGTAATCGGTAGATGTCGCATCAATCTTCGCGTCGTCGCGTTGCCGTTCCCATCGTCCAGAGTGGGGCCATGATGACACTGTCCTTACAACAACATACCATGAGAACCACCTTGGAGGTATCACCGTATCATAAAATTCACCCCAGTTTTCGAACCTTCGACCGCCAATGTCCAGGCCAGACACAAAAACCGCGTTGTCCGAAGCGCTGAGCCCAGCACTATTTACTTCTCTCCACGACTTTTGGTTCCAGCATCTCGAAGATGAAACTCATCTCGTCGTGCCTAGCACACAAGAACTCAATGTGTGGTTTGTAGACAAAAGCGATGACTTTGACAACACTTGCCGGTAAAGCGCCTCGACTCACGCAGGAACCAAGTCGACTATTCCTTGTCACTTTATACATCGTGGCTAATCACGAACACCACAGCGAGAAATTCGGCAATGCACTCGATCTCATCATCACGCACAAACCAACCGCAAACGACATCATCGCCGCCGCAAACCCAAATACGCCATTACAGTGGATGTCCCTCATCCTCCTCCTCGACCAAATCCCCAGAAACTGCTATCGTGGCACCTCAGCATCTATCATTTCTAAAACCTTTGATCCACTAGCTCTATCGGTGGCATTAAAAGCAAAGGCACTGGATATCCATTTGCAGCCTGACATTCGGTATCGACTGGCATATCGTCTCTGGCTGTTTATGCCCTTTGAGCATGCTGAAGACTTGCACATGCAGGAAGTTATGGTTAATGAGCAGAGGGAAAGATGTCGCGATATGCAGGATTTACTTGATGGAGACATCTCGTCCCAAGAACCTGATCAGGCAAAGAAATATTGTCGAGGGGTCTTGTTGGAGAAGCGGGAAGAGTTTGGGGCTTGTATGGGTGTGCTTCAGAAGGCTGTGGATAAGCATTATGAAGCGATCAAACGGTTTGGGAGGTTTCCTTATCGGAATCAGGCGTTGGGGCGAGAGACTACGATGGAGGAACAAGAGTTTCTTGATGCTATGTAGGTAGTTTTGGATACGAGGTAGAGAGGATTTTTGAGTTCCTCTTGCATAACTCCAAACCTGGAAGTCAGTACAGATTGGTCCTGCGCAAGTTTGATGCAGCTCCTCCAAGCATGTCCATGATCACGTTCTAGTGCTGCTTCATTTCACACACGCGAAAGAACCATTCTGATCATTTCGTAAGAAGTTTCTCTGTCATTAAACAAATACTCTGATTTTGTACATCCGCTTTTCCAAAATCCATCTAAACATTATCGAAAAGCTAAGAAGTGGGAGCACGACCGTTGTAGTTGACACCGGCAGTAGCGGTGTAGTTGGCGTAGCAGTCGTAGTTGAAGTTGATCTCATTGACTCTCTTCTTGAGAACATTGACCATGGTGTCGAAAGGACAGAGACCATCCTTGTCAACAGGGCAGCCGGAGTGAGAGTCAGAAACGGGAATGACGGCATCGTTGATGAGGAAACGGATCTGCTTGGTGACGTTTCTGGAGGGGCAGGTCATGATCTGGGTGGTGAAGTGGGTGGCAAAGGGAACGATCTTGCTGGCAACGAAAGAGTTGGAGCCTTGGTTGCCGGTGGCACTGAGAGGAGGTCCGCTGAACAAGGCGGTGAAGTTGAAAGCGGTCAGGGTGTCGAGAACGATGACTTCGTGGGTAGCATCGGCGTAGATGGACTGGTTCAGAGGGAAGTAGGTAGAGGAGTTGTCAAAGGTCTTGTTGAGGGCCGAAGTGGCATCGGGGTAGGTGTGGGTGAAGCGTGCAAGCCACTCCTGGAGGAAACCCTTACCCTGAGCGGCGGCGACGGGCGAGCCAGGTCCGTTGTTGTAGTAGAAGGACAAGTCGTAGTAGTACTCGTAGTTGATAAAGTCCTCCTCGGAGAAGAGACCACAGAACTTGGAGTAGCCGAGAGCGTTGGTCTCGTAGGAGCAGAGCTGCAACATTTCAATGGCATCAGTGGCAGTGAAGTTGAGAGCGCCTGAGACCTGAGAGTTCAGTCTGGCAAGAGTAGCGTTGAAAGCATTGGCGGCGAACTTGTTGGCGACAGAGCTACCGATGCTGCCACGGCTGGCAATGTTGGAGTTGGGGCAGACTTCGTAAGCAGCTCCAGAGTTGTTGACGGTCGAGTTCTCAACCAGAATCTCAATGTTGACCTGGTTTAGGTACTCAGGCACACCGAAGAAACCAGCAGCAAAGTTCTCGGCAGTCTTGACCATGCGGTCTTGCGACTCGGTACGGAAGACGGGAAGAGCACCCTGCTCGGTGAAGTTGTTCAGGAGCTCACCGTACAGCTGACGGTACTCGACACCGAGTTGGAAGTTTTGGCTGCGGCCAAAGGGAGTGAGGAGCTCAGCACCGAGCTTGTAAGTCCAGTCGGCCAAGAATGTCAGCTCGCCGGTCACGTTGAAGCCAGACGCAGTGGCATTGCGGACTTTTTGGGAGAAAGTGGAGGGACCAGCGCCGCTAGTAGGGTAACGAGCACCGTGGCGGTACAGCAAGAGCATCTGATTGATGGTGCAGCCGTCGGGAATCAAGGGGCTGGCTTCGGAGAGACCATAGTCGGCAGACGAGACCGAGTACCACGGACTGAGGTTACCCCAGTACTTTGTGATATCAAACTTGTCGCCAAAAGCAGACGAGCCATGAGGTTGAGGCACGGCCAATGGGAAAGCAGCGGCGGCAGCCGAGTTGTATGGGTAGAGGGGAGCGGTCTGAGCAGCAGCGCCTTCGAGACCAGTGGGGGTAGGTCCTGGGAAGCCAACCTCGGACTCGTTGGGGAAGAGGGAGGTGTTGACCTTGGCTGAAATTTGTCAGTTCATCTGCATCTACACCCAATGGCTATGTCACGTACTGCCGGTAGGAGGGAAGACATCGCTGGTGGTCGAGCCGGCAATCTTGGAGTCTGAGGCTCTGCTGGCAGAGCTGACAGCAGCGGCAGAAGCTACATCGGCCACAAGGGCCAGGGCGGCGACATTGAACAATGAAGAGAGCATCTTGGGCAAGTTGATCAACTGTCAGATCATACGTCCAAGGTGCCGACGACCATGCATTTGTACTACTCGGCCATCAAGGTCTCGGATGCCTACGGTAGATCCCCCAGGCCATATCGGGCAGCTCGCACCATCCATGAACATGGTTCCTCTTGAAGTTGTCGGAAAAAGTGTAATCGTGCATACCAGTGTCGTCATGCGGGAGAGCTCAAGGCCAAGACTTCTGGGGCAGGTCCAGCGAGAGCTTGTCTTTGTCGCACGTGTTTGCTCGGACTTGACCAAAGACCAACATGGGCCGACAAAAGCAACCAGAGCACGTGTGTCGCTTCCCAGAGACCGCCGACAACATGGATCAGGGTCGCGATGCCATTGGCAGTTCAGTTCATCCTTCGAGACATTGAGCGCCTCTGGCTTCTCAGCATCCACATCTCTATGCTTCCCAACACTTCACCACTTGTTGCGCTCTTCTTGCGCGGAACATTAATCCACTTCCAGGATCAACACGCGCTATATTCGATAGACGGAGATGCTAAGCATGCGCCTCAGGTCCTTGGCAAGTGCTTGCGCGCACAAGGCAGCCATATCGAAGCTTGGACGCCCATGGCCGGCGATCTCATCGAGCTTCGGAAACTGGCGGTCTCGGTCGCCCTTGATGAGATTCAAGGTTCAGACCCTTACCGTTGGAATTCCTCCAGACCACAGCCAAAGAGCAGCGCGAGAGCTCTGAACCCCGACCGTTCTCAGCCAGCGTTCACGGGCGAGCACGGGCATTCGAGTACCTGACTACCTTGGCCTCTCTGCTGAGTTTATGATAGACGCGGCCATGTCTGAGCCCCTTTCTCGTGTCTGGCGGACTCATTTCCTGGCCACGCGTTCAATTTGCTCACACGGGCTGCGCCCAAGCGCCTGCAGAGCCCAGCGCGACCTGAACATGTAGCACACACTGTAAGTCTTCGATATGCTGATTTTCGCATGCGACTCGGTTGTTTCGCAAGACAGTGGCCGGTCATACATTGACCAGTCTGTCACAAATGCGCGGTCTTCAGTCGCCCTTTTGCAACCGGCCCCTCAGGCTGTTGCGCAACATCGTTGCTGCTGCCTTGCTAGTGTGCCTTGTTGTATACCATATCCCTGACCGGACATGGAGAGGTGCTGGACTGCTGTTCTTCGGCGCGCACTGGGAAAAGTTCCCTCTGTAAGTGCTTCTCTTATTACCAGCCTTCTCTCGCTAATACATGCTCTGCAGACTTGACGGCTACTATACCGGCATCCGCAGTCTAGGTCCCATATTAGATGGTGTAGAGGTCACCGGGTCTCGTGAGCAAGAGGGAAAGGACAACACCTCCACGTGGCTGAAAGAGCAGGAGATATATAATCGTCTGGTTGAATACAATCCCTACCACGGTTTCCGAACCGCCGCCGGCCGACCAAGCTTCATGCAGGAATGCTTCCTCGACGACGCGCGTACTGTGAGCATTCCAAGCGTATATTCTTATCTTGGTATGCCGCAGGACCATCCCGACCCTCTTTATGGCTCCTACGAGGCACTGGGACTCAGAGACGACGTCTGCTTCGACCGCACTGGTCGCCTGGAACCCTATACATCACATGCAGAATCTAACAGATCTGAAGACGCCAGGCCTCCGAACCGTGCGACTCAGCAAGTTCCGATAGACTGGGAGAGCGTCGACTGGTCTGCTGCTCAAAAGAGATGTTACGAAGACAACACCTTGCAGTCTAGTGCCACGAGCGGAAATCAATCCACACCATCCGATGCCTTGCCACGAATTCCTAGGCAGGCAATCGTCCTACGAACGTGGACTGGCTACGACTACACCCCTAAAGCTATCATGAATCTCAGAGCACTCATCAGTGAAGTGTCTCTGGGCTCGGGCGGTGAGTACGATGTTCATCTGCTGGTTCACGTCAAAAATAATTCGGCGCGCTTCTGGGAGTCTGCGGAGCTCTATGATCAAATAAGTCGAGAAAATGTGCCAACAGAATTTCGTGGTCTGGTCACGCTCTGGTCCGAGAAACAGATGGAATTGGTCTATCCTGGGCCATTCTGCAATGAAACTTTCAACAGAGCTGGAGAGCCCATTCACGGAGTCTACAGGAGTTCTCACATGCCACTGCAGTACTTTGCGCAGACCAATACACAGTACGACCACTTCTGGAACTGGGAGATGGACATACGCTACATTGGCCATTACTATGAGCTATTCGATCGCTTGGGACAATGGGCAAAGTCACAGCCAATGCGCGGTATCTGGGAACGCAGCGCCAAGTACTACCTCGAAAACATACATGGCACATGGGCTGACTTTTCCGCGATCGTGGAGAGCGAGAACCCCGTTTCAGTCTCTGGTCCATTGCACTTCGCAGGGTCTTCTGCGCTCACGCACGACCGAGAATACATGGCTCCTAAAGGAGTTGACGGGGAGGCCGATCTGATTACACTGAGCCCAATGTTCGACCCCAACGGGTCAGGGTGGTACTTTGAACAGGACGTCACTGGATACGATACTCAGTTGCCTCTTCCTCCACGCCGCATCGCCATTGTCGCAGCATCGCGAATGTCTCGTCAGCTTCTTCACGTAATGCACAAGGAGACTCTTGAATTCAAACACAGCATGTGGACCGAGATGTGGGCACCTAGTATTGCTTTACACTACGGGCTGAAGGCGACTTATGCCCCGCACCCTGTCTACTATGATCGCAAATGGCCAGTCGAAACTGCTGACAGAATCTTCAATGCTGGCAAATATGGTTCGGTTGGAGGCAATGCTTCGTCTGTCTCCGGGTCATTCGAGCACAACTTCTTTGGAAGTACTTGGTACTGCAATGCGAGATTCGCAGGAGACCTCTGGAGAGCCTGGCTCGGTCGCGGCAGTCAGGAAGATAAGTCGCGAACGGGGCTCGACCACATGTGTCTGCGTTCTATGCTCTTGCACGCAGTAAAGCACGAGTAGAGCGGTTGAACCACGCCCGGACTGTGTTGGCCGGCTAATTTCCCGCCCCACATTCAACCCCGCATACGACACCGAAATCTCCCTTTTCGGCAGGGCGCACCATCACGATATCAAGTCAACGCGAGTCATATAAACAAACCATCATCGCCCATCACAACTCATCGCTTTGACTTCCAATAATGGCCGATATCATCGGTCTTGACCAGTCTCGTGCCACAAGCCAAGATGATAATCAGTCGACACGACAAATCGAGCCGCTCACTGTTGAAGAGGATGCACAAGAATATGAACTGACAGGTCTCGGCTTGATCACAGTCATATCAGGATTGGTGCTTGCCATATTTCTCGTTTCTCTGGACTCAGCAATCGTTGCGACCGCTGTGCCGTATGTAACGGCGGAGTTCAAGTCTGCTGGTGACACAGCT
The DNA here is from genome assembly GCA_023848595.1 of Aureobasidium sp. EXF-10727. Classification (NCBI taxonomy): domain Eukaryota; kingdom Fungi; phylum Ascomycota; class Dothideomycetes; order Dothideales; family Saccotheciaceae; genus Aureobasidium; species Aureobasidium sp. EXF-10727. The sequence goes on from SWBF01000081.1 coordinate 87,377, forward strand.
TGGTATGGAAGTGCATACACTCTTGCGACTTGCGCTCTCCAACCAATTGCTGGCAAGTTGTACGCCAAATTTTCCGTCAAGGTACATGTCGCCATCCATCTCGTTCGGGAGAGATCTGACGGTTTCAGACAATGTTTCTCGTCTTCATGGCACTGTTCGAAATTGGATCACTGGTATGCGCCGCGGCTCCAAATGCTATCGGATTGATTGTAGGAAGATCGATCGCTGGCGCCGGAGCTGCTGGCTGTACCACTGGCGCCTTCACGATCGTCGCTGTCTCAGTCCGCCTTCCAAGACGAACGACGTATCTCAGTGCGCTGCAGTCGACCTTCGGTATCGGCATCATGCTTGGTCCACTTCTCGGCGGAGTTTTGACTCAGCGCGTTACCTGGAGATGGTGCTTCTACATCAACCTTCCCATCGGCGCCATTACCGTGCTGTTTCTGATCTTATTCTTCCACCCGCCAAAGGCAGATCGAGCGAACACCCCTACCCAAAAGATGAGAAGCCTGGATCTTGTCGGTCTTCTGCTGTTTGCACCAGCCACGATAATGATGCTGCTTGCTCTCCAGTGGGGTGGTTTGGTGTATGCTTGGAGAAGCACTACCATCATCGGGCTCTTTGTCGGTGCCGCAGTTCTCACCTGCATCTTCGCTCTTTGGCAGATCCGCAAAGGTGATGATGCCATGATTCCGCCACAGCTCCTCACTCAACGCGTTGTCTTCTCCGCTTGTCTGACCGAGCTGTTCGCTATGGGCACCGTCTATGTCGCTACATACTATCTGCCTCAGTGGTTCCAGATTGTCAAAGGCGTATCCCCTATCAGGTCCGGCGTTATGTACCTACCCCTGTCTCTCTCTGATGTTGCTTCTGCATTGATGGTGGGTATACTTCTTCCTTACGTCGGGCTCACGAATCCATTCATTCTAGCCGGCACAATCTTACTAGCTGTCGGATCTGGGCTGCTATCGACACTGAGCACCTCTTCGGGCAGCCAATACTGGATACCTTACCAAATTCTGCCTGGTATGGGCGCTGGCATCTCACTCTGGATGCCATATGTGGCCATCCAGACCGTTCTGAAACCCGAAGACATTCCTGTCGCCACAGCCTTGCTGCAATTCTTCCAGTCATTTGGAGCAGCACTGTTCCTGGCTCTTGCGCAAGCGGTCTTCTCGAGTATCTTCTATGCTGCTCTGAAGTCCCAAAATATTGTCGGTCTAGATTTGGCCGCGATCATACACGCGGCCCCTGCGGATTTCCGAGCTCTTGTTCCAAAAGAAAATCTTGCCCAGGTTCTGAACGCCTACAATCAAGGTGTGACAAGTACATTCTATCTTGGGGCTGGCTTGGCTGCAGCTGCTTGTTTCTCAAGCTTTGGCATACAATGGAAGAGTTTCAAGCCAAAGAGCGAGTGATTTATCTACTTTCGAAGGCATGTAGCGGACCGATGTTCGGGTCCATATGCAAAGAAATTACAGATCAAAACTTCTCTTATTGCAAAGCATGACTGCACTTTACAATATGCAACGACTCTCCAGACCTTCTCTATCACCGCTTCCCTCGCTGAGTCATATACCTGCTGATTGAGGTGATGACATGTAATTGAGCTTTGATTCCAAACGATATGTTGTCTTGCTTCTCTATGTAGCGCAGGTTCTTTCGACATTTGGACCCGGTGTCATTTCCAACCTATATGAAACCTTCGAGAAACTTGACATCAAGAGAAAGACCATCCACCAGTATATTGCTCAAAGAAACCGTCTGGATCATACTTGTGCTTGATCTCTTGCAACCGAGAGTAGGTACTGAACGTCTTGAGGGGATTTTGGTCGTAGTTGGCATCATTGATGAACAAAGGAAGCCCCTCTGCGTTTGGCACGGAGTTGACCATGTCTCTGAAGCTGGCCTGTACTTGATTGTACGCAGACTGCGACATGCCAGGTGGAGTGGAGATCAAAAAGTTGAGCCAGAACCATGGTCCATCCGGCATCTGCATGGCATTGCCGCCGTTCTGCGAGTTCGAGGCGTCGGTCAAGCTCTTTGGGATCGGTTGGTAGTCAAGTGACGACAAGACGTATGAGCCTTTGTTGTCTTCGCACCAGTTCTGCCAAGCGGTGAGTGCTGTCTTATAGGACTCGTCGTCATCAATGCGATGGACTTGGACGCGAAAGATGTTGTCGCCTCGGCTCAGCTCGGTCGCCAGTGGAATCGGCATGTTGACGACTTCCAAGTATGTCTTTGGACTCAGAGTGTTGACAAGATATGGTATCGAGGTGAAGTTGGCAAATGCATCTCCGGCATCTGGTCCGTCGTAGACTAGGAACATGATCACTGCTTCATCGAGATCTAGATCTCCAACAGCGGGAGTGAGAATCTTCTCGTATGTGCCGATGATGGATGCTTTGGGATCGGTGTTGTACTCGACGAAATTGCGGATCGCCTCGATAACAGCTGCCGTCTGATTGAAGACGTATATCAGGTTGCCAGCGAAGAACGTGCCTGATGGACGCGTCTGGATTGTGTATTTGGTGACTACACCGTAAGCGTTACCACCACCACCGCGATCAGCGAAGAAGAGATCTTCATTCTCGGTTGGCGATGCTGTGACAATGTCGCCGTTGGGAAGGACGACTTCCAGTTCGCGAAACGAGTCGCAAGCCATTCCGTACTGTGGAGAGAGATAGCTGAGACCGCCGCCAAGCGCAAGGCCAGTCCCGACACCCGCAAGACGGGCGCCAACTACTGTTCGGCCATATTGCTGGAAGTAACTATACACGTCCCCGAATGTGCCTCCTGGCTCATACGTCCCGAGAGTTGAGGATGCATCATAAGTCTTTTTTGTCATCGAGTTCAAATCGATCAGCACGCCGGCATCCACCGAAGAGAAGAATGTATTTGGATTGTGGCCAGCTGCTTTTATGGCAAATCTTGATTTGGCGGCTTTGATTGCCTTCAGTGCAGTCGATACATCTTGTGCTGAGGTGGGATAGACCACGCACGAAGGATTATAAGAGCTCTGCACGGCGTTCCAATAGTCCTCTTGACTAGCAAGATACGGGATGCTGAGTGGCTGTTGGACTTTGGTTGTACCAAGAGAGCTCGAGAGCTGGGAGCAGGCTGATGCACCCGGTGTCAAGCTTTGAGGACTCGGTACGGCAGACACCAAAGTCGATGACACAACAAGAGTCGTGAGTGCTAGAAGAATATTTAGCATGATGATTGGGTACGGGGACTAAACAGTTCGAACTGGACAAAGGCCTATCGTCAGACATGGTGGTATTTGTGTCTTTTGCTTCTTGGGCCTCGGTTGTCTATCAAATTGGCCGCGAGCTCTATTCTAAACAAGATCAGCCCTCGGTATGCGTAGAGTTTTGGATTCATTGATAGCTGGAGTGGTGGCTGTCCCATTTTTGTAAAGAATGCATGAATTGAATTTTGATCTGCGATTAAACAAGGCGGGCCATGGTCTCTCAAAGTCCACCTGATTATGTAGATCACTACCTGATTTTGCAAGTTGCCGAGGCCTGCCTTGCCTGCTTAAAGGTAAAGATCACGTGCGCACTGCCCGTCGTTATAAGGTTCCTTCGAATCTGCTCCACACAATGATACTCCTACACACGACACAATCTTCCATTGGCGGCGGGCTGCCAATAGTCATCACTTCCGACAGCCGTGTTGGCCCAGAACAATCGTTGCGAATCATACTTGTTCTTAATGCTCAGCAATCTCTGGTCATCGGTGCCAAAGTAGTCGGGCTTCCAATTGGGATTGTCATATGTGGCCTCGTTCATGTAGGTGCCACCGCCTGGGGTCACTGTCCTGAGTAGGTTTTGCCAGACGTTCAGCTGTCTCTGCCCAACTGCTCGGTAGCCTTTGGCCCCAGCAGCGGCACACAGCTCCGCATTCGTGATGCCAGCACCGACACGGGATGCTGCTCCGGTATACTGTGGTGACTTGTAATCGAAATATGTGGTCTGTTTCAGATTGTGAGTCCACAAAGCCAGAGATCCCTCGCTAAGAGAGCGGCCAAGGAAGTCATGACCGGTGTTCTTGATGGTCAATCGGATGTTGTTTTTCTGGGCAAATCCAACGCCTGCAATCACATCTTCGGCGCAGGTCATCCTGATGGCGTACGAAGCAAGATTGCCGAGAGAACAAGAACCGCTCGGACCAATGAAGGGGCTACAAGAGTTGTTCATCCAGTAAGATGACATGACATTTACTGGACCACTTAGATTGTAAGGCTGTCAGCTGTCCATTCACAATCCTACAGGATTGCAGGAAACACTGACAAAGGGTCTAGGGCGGTCCAATCTTTCTGAATAGTGGTGCATGTACTAATGTCCAGATTCGGTTCATAACATGGCTGAGCGAGAGGGGCACCTCGAATTAGCCTGCGACCGAAGGTTGTTTCAACTTGTCTCAAACCTCCTCTTTCGGCCAAGCCGCGTCTCTAGGAAGAACATGACATGATGGCGACGATAGATCTCCAATGACTGGCGAAGCTTGAATCGCTTGGAGCGTGGCCAAGACCAAGCAGACAGCACTTATGCTAACGTTGACTGCAGACAGACGGTGATTTGCAACTTATATTGAAGACAAGCGAAGAAAGATGTGATACAGATCTCTACCGCCAGGAAACACCGATGGCTATTTATTCTGAGAGAGAATGAGCCTCGAGCCTCTCGTCTGTCGAGCCGCTCCAACACCATCATTTCAATCCTATGCAATCATCAAGCTGAAAGATCTCTCCCACAGACGAGTGTTGGTTTTAAGTACACATCACTCTACTCTCCTTCCGTGCGCCACCGGAAGCGAAGCCCATCGCTGCTTCCTGGAAGGAGAAATTCTTCTAAACATGCGCCGACTATTTTTCTCCTGACTGAACCTCCTTCAGTCCTCTGCCGTCATTGACCACATGCTCAAAGACACTTGAGGGTAAAAACCAACCCAGATAGCGCACGAGGGTGGCAGTGCCTCCGCGCCACACAAGTCCTGCACGTCTTGCGACAATGTCGCCAACGAGGTTCTTGGCCGTGACGTCAACCTCCTGACTGCCAGGCTTCTTCAGTCCCTTCCTCTGATCGTTGATGGTCTCTCTGACGCTCTGGTAGTAGGAACCGGCAGGCAACACCAACTCGCCTGCCTTGTCGTGGATAGGAGTGTGGACGGCACCCACCATGGCAGTAATGACGTTTACGCCTAGTGGCTGCATCTCAACTCTCAGGGTTTCCGAGATCTGTTTGGCGGCGACTTTGGAGCTACTGTAGACTCCTGCAGCAGGTGTCAGTATCGATCCGAAGGAAGGAACAGGTGCATTTGCTTACCGCCCCAAGCAAGCGGCATTGTTGCTGCGATAGAGCTGATGTTGCAGACAGTCCCCTTGGCCTTGATGAGCAGCGGCGCAAAAGCTTGTGTGGTGGCCAGAATGCTCCAGACATTGACGTCGTACAGCCTCTTGGCTTCATCAATGGAGGCGTCGAGCAGAGGGATAACAAAGTCAGCTCCGGCATTGTTGATAAGAACGTCAAGAGTGCCGCCAGTGCGTTTCTGGACTTCGAGTACACACTGCTCAATGGATTCACGAGATGTCACTTCGAGCTCCAGAATTTCGATATTGGCCAGCTGTGCCAGCGATCCGGCCTTGGAGGTGTTGCGGAGGGTCGCAAAGACGTGATATTCTTGGTTGCTGAAAGCCTTGGCCATGGCAGCACCGATGCCGCCGGCGCTGCAGCCTGTCACAAGAACCGTCCTCTTCTCCATGGGAAAGCTGTTGGTAAGTTGTTGTGTTGTTGCAGAGCAGAATCCGCGAAAGTGCAGGATATGGCCTTTACGGATGACATTGTCAAAATGATACTAAGGAATGCTTACCCGACGGGCAAATCGCAGTATAAGCGCTGTGGTATGCAACAAAGAAGAGCGGAATCTTGCTTACGCCTGGTCGGGTTCTTATTGCTCCGCATTATTACTGTCCGGCGGATTATTCTCGGTTGCAGAAGCTGTGGCAATTTCGAGAATCTGAAATCCCACCCTTTGTTCTTCCGTATCTTTTGCGAAAATTCAAGGAGAGCTCATGTGTGCGTAGAGCACCAAGAGTATGGAACCGCTTGGAGGCAGCTCCTTCGTGTATATGGCGCGAGAGGAGGATGCTTCCTCATATAGCGCCATCGGAACAGGCCAACGGCGGATTGGACCTTTCTCCACACGCCGCATTCTGTGATGTCGCGACATGTACTCTCAAATAGGCAGCAGATCACCGCGATAGCCACAAGCATGCAGATTCTGCGTATGCGTAAAGCTATTGAAGTGGGCGAGAAGGATCGTAACCAAGTAGGTCAAAAGAGATATGAATACTCACGCTTCGTGTAGGCTGTCCAGCTAGGTACGATGCCACTTTGCATACTGTGCCTGCGGTCCCTGCATGCCTATTAATGCAGCCGGCCTGTTAAACAAGGGAGAACCCGCGCTAAAGCTTGAGCTTCTCTTGTCGAGCCCTTGGACGCCAATCTACCGACCTGCAAGCACTTGATAGGGCATCAACCTAGCTGCCATCACACGAGACGAAGCAGAAGACTGAGGCTGAGGAGCAACACATCATACTCTGAAGCTTCAAGTTTACAAGCATACATAGTCGTATGCAGAAGCAAACGAGTCTTGACGCACGCTCTGCAATTCGTTGGTGGCGTACCTTAGGCACGGCTGGCTGTGAATCCTTTGGGATCGTGCAGCGTCACCCAATCCGCATCAACTATATGGGAACGACAGGTATCATGTATCCCACTTCCATAGGCCCGTCCAGTTGCGACTAAACTCAGCAGATTGAACACCATAACACTATCTGCTCTGGGACTGTGGTCACTGTGCGAGTAGACATGGACACCGGCAAAGATGAAGCGGCGTTGGCGCGTCGTCGCGCCCAAAATCGCGAAGCTCAGCGCAAATTCCGTCGTGAGTATCGCTACAACGCCCGAGCAACGGACTCGACTGACTATCCACTTCTTGCACTCAGAAAGGCAAAGCGAACGAAAGAATCAGAGCAATAGTGCAACGCAATCTCGAGCGTCACAGTCCCAACGTTCAACTGCAGTCAGGCCGAGCGCTCAGACAACGCCACCGAGGACAACCACAACAAGGAGTCCCATGAGCCTTCCTAGTAGTCATATTGCCAACGACGCAGGCCCCTGCGGCTTGGACATCTATGGTGATATCAATCTCCTTGACTTTGCCAACTTGGAGGGCCTTCTCACGCCAGGATCTGAGTCTGAGCCCATGGCACTTCCGTCACCATCCCAATTGTCCGACATATTGAATATGGCTACTTCTAAGTCTCCGGAATATCAGCTGTCTGACCACTCGCGCTCCAATTTGGCAGAGATTACACAGACGTTGACACCCATCTCGCTCTTGTCGCAAGAAACTCGATCGCCGAAAGCTCTTTCCAGTGAATGCAACCCAGGCACGATTGTTCATAACACATCCGTCGCCAATCTCGCCAGTAACTGTGATTTCCGATTTCACCAGCCCTTGCCACCGCCACTCATATCGAGTGCATCGAGTCGTGAGAGTCTCGCAATCGAGAAGGTCCCAACAAGATGCCCGGAAGGAAAGTGGGTCAATGCTTTGCATATTGCCGTGCAAAGAGGCCACGTTCGTATCGTGCGTGTCTTATTGCAGCACGGTGTCGATTGCAATCAACAGGATGGAGAAGGATTGACCCCGCTCATCCACTCGGTCATCAGTGATCACGAAGACGTACTGACCTCGTTGATCCAGAACGGCGCACGAATCTGCGAGACGGACAATCGGCAACGCAACGCTATTCATTGGGCGATCTCGCAGCGACGGGGAGCAATACTCAAGGTCCTGCTTGAGCATTGCGCCGGCGATCCAATGGTACTAGATGGCCACGATCTGGACGGCAAAACGCCTCTACACACAGCCGTGGACATAGGTTTCGAGGCGGGCGTTTGTATCCTGCTAGAGTCTGGCGCGAACATGAACTCTTAGGCTAGAAAGCACTGATCCATGACTGAGTAATGATTCACGGCCTCTTATATATGTTTCCACGCTGGTGGCTTTCTTAGACATGAGCATTCTATCCTTTCAACTCGGCTTCTTCTGGGCACGAGGCAAGGAAAACTTCGGACCATGTGATACGTGCATAGTTCGCAACCAGTGACTGTCTCATGCCCACAGTTTTGATACTTTGGCCTTTTTGTTTTCTTTGCATCGACGAGGTGGCCTTCCCATCTTCAAGTGTTGCTTGAGTGATGACCAAGGTTTTGACCGGATGCTGCTTATCAATGTAGGCTGTGGATTAGTGACACGAAGATCTGTGGGAGACCGGGACTGAGTCTTGACAAACTAGCACTTCAGGGTTGTGAAGGTAAATCTTATGTACTGGCGATGAAACCCCAGACCTGACAAGAGAAGCTTTCTTTTATTCATCGGTGTTTGTGATGGTAATGTAACATGAAGCATTATATGCCCTATCGTCGCTACAGTGAGTTTTAATTCTCCACAGCAAGGTATCTTCTACAACAACCACTAAACTCAAACCACAGGTGCCGGTATGTGAAGCCGAGTATTTCTGCGTAGATGGCCTCTCCGATGAGGGTGGGGAAAGCTAGGTACGTTCCGATCAACAGCCGACCATCTGTGGAACTCACAGTGCAGCTTTCGGTAACTGTCCGATGGCGCGGGGTCACAAGCTCTGGCACCTCCGAGACGGATGTTGAACGTCCGCGCTGATTCCGACATATGGCAGAATAGTTTGATCACCTTGGTGCGAACGGAATCAGTTAAGAGCGATACAATCGGATTGATTCTATAAAGACATCAATTCCCCCAATGTCGCCTTGTCCTTATCATTCGTCTGCTTGCGCACATCAACTCGACACCAGACTTTCACCGCCATACGAACGTCTCAATCACACTTCAGAACACCTGGTTAAGTCCCTTTGGCCACCCGAGTATTCATCATGACGACCAACGGAGCATCTTTTACAGTCTCGAATCCGTGGCGAGATAGGATCCTCAGAGGCGAGATTTGCTCGGTCATGTCTTGCAAGTTCTTCGTCAGTAACGAGGTCGCAATGATGGTCAAGATGGCTGGAATTGATGGCATGTTTATCGACATGGAGCATTCTGTCCTGACAATCCGAGATGTATCGCAACTCATTCTTGCTTGCAACTACGTCGGTGTCAGCCCAATCGTTCGTATTCCGTCCAAATCGCATTGGCAACTCAGTAGAATCCTAGACGCTGGTGCAGCTGCTGTCGTCATCCCTCATTGCGAAACCGTCCAGCATGTCAAGGACATTGTCCGCGATGCGAAATATGCCCCGCTCGGTATCCGCGGATGCGCCAACAACCAACCTATCCTCAACTTCCAGTCGGTACCGACACTGGTGCAGAACGATCTACTCAATCGCGAGACAATGGTGATTCCCATGATCGAGACGCCCGGCGCGGTCGAGCTTGCAGATGAGTTCTTCGCCATCGATGGCGTGGACGGTATCCTGGTTGGCTCCAATGACCTTTGCACGGATCTCGGCATTCCAGGTCAATACGACAATCCGCTTTACATACAGTCGGTGGAAAAGATCATTGCTGCTGGAATGAAAGCTGGAAAGCCTATCGGTGTTGGAGGAATCGGCGGCCGGCTTGACTTGTTGGAACGTTTCTTTCAACTTGGTGCGACGTGGTCACTGAGTGGTGGTGATGGATCGATCTTGCAAGCTGGAATGAACAAGATTGGCAAGGCTTATGCAGAGATCGATGGACGAGTACAAGGGTCGCGCACAAATGGCAAGATGGCAAAGTAGCAAATCTGTACAGCTCGGTATTTGAGAAGAAATCAATCACAACACAACTTGTAAGCAGCCTCGAGGGTTCTGCTTAATACTGGTGAAAGACAGGCGAGGGATCATAATGGCTACTTCTGGAGTGCAGCGGCAGCATGCTGAACCTACTCCTAAGCGGGTTCAATAACGGAAAATGGCAGGGAGACAAGTTCGAACGGAAAAGAACGTATGGCCTAAAGTCTTGTCATAGCGAGATTCCCGTATGGTAAGTCGGGAATGTTGACGACTTCCAAGCCAGCGCCGCCTTCTCGATCAAAGTTCTTGACAGCTGCGTGATGGAATGACAACTAGCAATGACAAGTAGACGTGGATAAGAGGAATCGTCCTATCATCATATGATCTCTCCTACAACTCCGAAGCATACCAGAAGTGTATGTAAGAACGATACACAGTCAGCAGAACAACAAACATGCCATCTCAACGCAGATTGATGGTGATATAGGACCAGCATAGATAGATTGTAATGTGTCTCTACCACCGTAACGAAACCTCTCAGCTGTTTGACTTGTAGCCTGCCACCTAACCAATATAACGGAATCCTTCAGCCTCATCTGCGTCCTGTGCGGTGTTGGGCCGAGCTCCAGGCGCCGGTGGCCCACCCTCCCTACTATCACGGCGCTTGTTTTCCCACTTGATCAAAGCCATGTATACGAAAGTGAGGATCATTCCAGCGATGGAGAGCGAGACTTCGACAATGGCACCCTGCGTGTATCTGGGGCTGTCCTTGGCGGGAAAGAGATATCCAGAGCCGATACTACAGTATGATCAGCTTCAAACTTCGAGGACAGAGAAGAATGTGAAGGCGAAGGGAAGGTCACTTACGCGACAACCTGTGCAAGAGCGACAGCAAGAGGCACAGCGACAGCGCGTCGTGACTCGCTGCCGGCGTTGTTGGCCGACCAAGTAACAATTAGCGGAGTGCAGACTGGACGCAACTGTTAGTGAGGCATGCTTCATATCCAGTGATGTATACTTACTGTAGTGGCCAGTTTCAGCGAGGATCAGAGCCACGAAATGGGCTGGTTTGTTGCTAGTGGGAGCACCGAGGAAGATTGCGAAGCCTACAATCAAGAGCATCCATCCAAATTGCGTGGGCCAGCCACGATTCCTGAATCTGTCCGAGATCTTTGCTGCTATGATCATGAGCTAATCCTTGTCAGCTTGCTGTTACGGGAACCCAACAGACTTCGAGAATGCAGTGTGACGTACAACGGCAGCAGATCCATAGGGCGCCAGTGTAGCAATCTGTGCTGTTGCGCCTTTGAATCCGTTCTCGCTAAGGAGAGTAGGAAGATAAGCACTCAGGGCAGCTCCTGTGATTTGCTGGCACATGTTCATGAGCATGGCTATGGCCGTGTGAGTGTCAAAGTGATACAGATAGCATGGCTGAACAGCTTACGCAAGACTTGTGGCCAACGGTACAATGCACCGCGTGCCTGCTTCCAGTTGATCTCCTTGACTTCTGGACCCATGCTTATGTATCTCTCGTACATCACTGCTATATGTCAGTTGTAGCCCTTCCGAATATCTTCCAAACACGCTCACGGTAGTCTTTCTCTTCCGCTGTAAACCATCGGCAAGATGGAATATCGTCCGGGAGCACAACGATTGCGATGATGGCCAGCGCTACTGTCGCACCACCTTCAATCATGAATAGGATGCGCCATGATTCGAGCTTGACGTGAATGAATGAAACGCCATAAGCGACGATGCCGTTGATGAATCCGCTACACGTTGTCAGCTAAGCTCCAAGCAATAAGTGAACCTTTGCCTCACCCCAGCGGAGCCATTGCCAACCAGACGGCAACGCGAACACCCAGCTTTTCTCTTGCGTAGAAACGTGACAAGAAGACTTGAATGAGTGGAGAAAATCCAGCCTCTGAGAACGTGTCAGCAAAGTCATCTGGATGCAGCAAAAAACATACCTCCAAGGCCGATAAACAATCGACATGTGAATGCGCCTCCGTAGTTCTGAACACCAGCAAAACATGTTGCCGCGATGCCCCAAAGCAGCGCGCAGAAAGTGAGAACCGAAACCATGCGCGTACGTTTGCCAAGCAGAGCAAAGGGTACCACTAGACTGTGTCAGTCCGGCCATCCAAGTGCGAATCTCAAGGGTACTGACTGAGTGGAGCATAGGTCACGTAAAAGAGTGAACTAAGCAGTGCGTAGGTGTTGCCAGTGGGATCATGGCCAATGTCTTTCATCATACCAAGCGCCTTTGCGTTGCCCAGGTTGGATTTGTCCAAGGAGGAGGAAAGATAGACTGCGACTCAGTCAGCGAAAAGATTCTCGATGCAGACAATAGCATCACCACTGACTCAATGTCAACAAGGGCATCACGATCAAGTCCAACTGTAGAAGTCAGCGTGCAATTACCATAGGGATGTCGATTCGAGGCACCTTAAGCATAGTCTTTCTCATGAACTTGGGATCGAACTCTCGGACGATCACTTCTTGTTGCGCGTCTGAAATCTTGTCCGAGGCATCTTCAACATACGCATGGTCAAGTTTTTCGACAGCGGACAGAGTTTTGGCGGACATGGCAAATGCTTGAGTTGAGGTGTGCGGCGATTCTGGTACACTGCAAGCTTTGGGGAAGGCGACACACAAGATATATGTGCTCAAGCATCTTTGAGCCGTTGCGAAGACTTGTGGAGAGCCTGGCCAGTACTCCGTCCCAAATTACGCCCCCAGGTAGCCCGCATGAATTTACGGGGACCCCGGATGTGCAGGAACCTCTATCGGACCAGACCCGATGAGTAGAGCACAGACGGTACAAGTTTCCGATGACAAGCTTGACTGACTTTATGGTACGGTGTAGCAGCCACTTGAGGGGCCGTAGGACAACCCCACACACTCCACCGTGCCAGGTAAAGCAAGCATTTTGCGGGGTTTTGAGCTGATGTGATGGAAGTGAGAATCTGGGATTCCTGATGAAGAGCCGCCTCATCGCCAGGAAAGCATCTGTTGGACCTGCCTGCGCACGTGGATTCAATGTCTTTCTGACATGCTGGTACGCTCAAGCAGCTGGTCTATGCCGTTTTTTTGCTATCCCTAACACTCATGACCTTGATTGCGTTTGAGGCCTGATTCAACGACAACATTGTGTGGCAATTGGTTATAATCGGTTGACCTTGCTTGGTGGCGCAGAAAAAGCTGTTGAAATGGTAAAAACCAGCTTCTCCGCCATGAGAACAAGGAGTTGTGAATCCACATCGGGTAAGAGTACGTCCAAAATAGCCCGGTCGACATATAACTTTTGTGCCTCTTGGTTGACAGACCTCCGTGATGGTAGTCCCATTGACAACGATGCAAACTCTATAGACCGACAGCACAGATTAAGGTCAGCCGACTGCAAACGGTATCGGACACTAGTATTGCGGGGAAGCGCAATCGGACACATCCTGGGAGCGCAAAATCGGACCAGGTCCGAGTCTGCCTTCCTCTCCCGCATTTTCTGGTCAAACATGGCGACAGTCAGGCGGAAAGCATGCGAAAGGTGTTGGCGGAGAAAACAAAGGTGCGACAGGCTGCTTCCGGTTTGCACAAATTGTGCGGAGGCCGACGCCGCGTGTGCTTCACGTAATCTGACATACGCACCTGCACCCGATCACGCCGGCCTTGCTATCGAACGCGGCGAAAGCTACATCAGCTCGCTCAAACGGAAGATCGACCACCTACAGACTCTGCAGGCCAACAAGGAAGCGCGTCTTGAAAGTCAGAGTCTTCATCATGGATCACACACAGAGCAGCTGCTGTCAGAGGAAGACAACAATGCCACCACTGCCACGAGCCAGGCTGATCCGATGGAAAACCAGCACTCGCGCGAGACTCTGAACGAGATCGGAAGCCTTGTATTGACCGCCATGGCTGAGCCTGGAGATCACGACATCATATCTGCCTTGTCTACTACTGCCTTTTTGCGAGCTGAGACCGGAGGGCCCACGAGGGTGGCCAGCGATCCTGTCACAGAGTTTCTGGAACAATCGCAATCCGACATTGTCTTCCCGCATGATGCCACCGCACATTTTCTTGCCCAATTTCGTGCCTACTTCGACGCGCGTTATGCTATCGATTACGATGAGCTAGTGAATGACCACAAGCTGGTCGTGCTGCGTCACATTGACCGTGAGGCGGTGGAAGGCGAGACGGCATTCTCGTTTGCCTTCGTGTATCTTGCTGTTGCCATCGGTATACTCGTGACGCCGGAAGCCCGTCACCAGCAAAGCCTCGCCACGAAGCTACACCACATTGCTATACAGCTGATCACCAAAGATGATCTGGATCGGTCGCCGATTGCGGGACTGCGCTGCCTTCTCGCACTCACAATATATGCACTTTACAGCAACCATGGAGGATGTCCATGGCGTTTGGTGAACATGGCAGCCCAACAAGCGGTACTTCTGGGCGTGCACCGAGGTATAACAGCTGAAAGCTTGCCTGGAGTGACTGCTGCCAGCCGCAGGTTGTTCATCTCTTTGTATCTGCTTGAGCGGAGCGTGTCTTCCTCCATGCACCGTCCCTTTGCTTTGCAAGACGAGGACATCTCTTCTGCCTTCTGGCATGCAAACGACCATCAGAACAGGCTATCTCGAGCAGACAAGATACACCTCATTGACCAAGCGCAACTCATATCTTCGATGCAAGGCGAGCTGCTGTTCCAGTTCAGCAGTTTCAGACACTGGGAGGAGACACTGCCGCTCAACTTTGGCCATGTCGATTCCTACAGCAATGAGTCAATCGATGCCAACGGCCACCTGCTGCAATTGTCGTGTCGTACCCTGGTCAGGATATCTTTGTCTGACATACGAGGTGTTCGGCATTGCAGACTGCATATGTTCGAAAACGAAGAGAGTCTTGAGGAACAAACTCTGTCTCGAGCTCGGACTTTTGTGTCCCTGTTGCAGAAGCGTCTTGACGAGGGAAACCTGATCCCGTGCAGACTGGACCTTTATGATCTACTCAGTGCCTGTGTTGTGTGTTGTTTGACAGTCGAGGAAGCAACGTGCGCTCATCGCCAAGGCTTGGTAGAACTTCTGCATCTGACATTCAGTGTCTTCAATGCTGTCGCCGAAGCTTTCGAAGAAGCCAAACTATTCAGAAGAGCACTGGAGATGATTGTCAGCTTCAAGTTTACCGACTCGAGTGTGATCGGAGTTGGAAGAGCCGAAGACGATCTTGTCCTCGGCATGATTGATAGCCCCGGAAAAGTGCCCCGCTTCGTTCGGGACGCTCTTCACGACATCCGCGATTCGGATTTCCGACGGAACTCTACCGAAACTCCTCATCTGCCGCCAGCAGTCATACCTACATGTGCTATTCAAACAATATAAGCTATGTTCTAACCTTCGTTTCCTTTCTTGACACATCTCAAATCATCCACACAGTCATGGCACCTTCGAGAATTGATTCCAGCCCCGAACCTCAACTTAAAAGCCAGTCGGGAAAGCCAACTGTTTATCTGATCGACGATTACCATCCTGGAGCTGTCCAGCACTGCAAGACCCTTTTCAACGTCATCGGGCCTCAAGATCCAGAAGTCAAGAACTGGAGACAGAATGCTCGATACCTTTTGGTCAAAGGATCCTGCGTCACCGCAGATGATATCGCCCAAGCCAAACATCTTAAAGCTATCGGCAAACAGGGTGTCGGTATCGAAAAGATCGACGCTGCCGCTTGCAAGGCCGCTGGTATCAAGATCCTCAACACACCCGGCATCAACGCAACTGCTGTAGCGGAACTCGTCCTCGCTCTCACCATGGCTGTGGCTCGCGAGATCCGACCAATCACACTAAGGCAAGGAGCCGGTGAAGCCATCCCGAAAACCACGTGTTCTGGTCTTATCCTCACCGGTCGTAGCATTGGCTTGATTGGCATGGGCAACATCAGCCGTAGAGTCGCAGAAATTTTCCACGGCGCTTTTGGCTCGCACATCATCGCATACGACCCTTTCTTGCCGGAAGATGCTTGGTCAGATTTACCTCATGAGCGTGCCACCACTGTCGACCAGGTCTTGAGTGCGGACGTTGTCTCGATACATGTGCCGTTGGTCAAGGATACTACAAATCTCATATCGTATCCCCAGCTCCAACGCATGAAGTCAACATCGATCCTCATCAACGCTGCCAGAGGTGGTATTGTCAATGAGATCGACCTTGCTCGTGCACTCCACGAAGGCTTGATCTGGGGTGCAGGCCTCGACTGTCACATGCAAGAGCCCCCAACCAAGGACATGTACGTCAAGCTTTGGTCAAGTCCTAGGGTCGTCAGTACACCACACATTGGAGCAGCCACGGATCAGACGCAGATGGAGACAGCCAAAGCAGCCGTCGACAACTTGTTTGAGTTTGTCAAGCAGCAATAGTAGTTTGTGTCTTTTAGACATCGTCGATAGTTTCGTCAATCATATGCTCAATTCTGTTCCACATGTCGGCGTTTATATTGAGGTCGCCCCACACGTACTCGTTCAATCCAGCTTCCATTCCTTGCATAGCGCTAATGTCCATGTTAGTCCAGTCCATCTCGGGCATCCATTGAGAATAGACTGGTGCTTGCACTGCGCCAGGAGCTGGGTATATTCCAGGACCCTGGGTACTGACAGGCATGACATGATGCTGCTCTTGCTGATACATTGCACTTGTGTCTTGGCATGTGAGTGGCGCTGTAAGTGTCTCTCGTGGGGTTGCAGGATGGGCAGTAGTAGCAGGAGAGGCAGAGAAATTGTCGAACACAGATCTCCTCATCGACTCAAAGACCACGGCATAGCCCCGAGCGTCAGGCATCTTCTCTGAGATTGCATCTAGAACATCGCCGCAAAGAGAAAGAGTGGCGTCAAAATTCGGACTCAGTCGACCTGCACCAGTGCGACTTTTGGCCTCTGAAGAAACACAGAAAATGACTGACAAGCCAGCATGGAACAACATTTGGAAGTAGCTCCGAGTATGTGTGATACGGCCGGCTTGATAGAGAGAGCTGTACAGTTCGACGACACGAGTGGCACAGCGTCCCCACAGTCGCATGATATCTTGTGATACACCCCGTCTGCTCTTGAACAGTATGTTGACACCACCTCGCATGAGAAATAGTTTGTCCTTCTCAAGAAGGAAGTCATACCACTCTTGACTCTCGTAAAGACATGTAGGCTGCTCATATCGTGGCGCTGACGCACGCCAGTGATCCAGTTCGGCAAGAAATTTATGGAGACTGGCGTAGATCTGGCCAGTTGCCATGAACGAGCGATGGTGCTCATGGCTGTTACTGCTCATGGCGAGTAGTTTGCTGCGGATGCGTGACGTGATTTGCCTCAGCTGCACCGAGTATATAAAGACAGAAAGATCAGGCGAGACAATTGGAGGAGAGCTTGTGCCCGTAGAAGCAGGAGTATCGAGTGCTATTCGCGAGGGCAAGTCCACTTTGATGTCATGATCGGCGATTGCAAAAGGCCGGCCCAGAGTTGTCGAGCTGTATCGATCCAGCTGGTAGCATTCCCAAAAGATGCGCTGATTGTGTTGTTTCTCCAGTTCTGAGGATTGCGTTGGCATCATTAGCGGTAGGTGGTACTCAAGCTCAATACACGCCCTCATGCATTGTCGCGCAAGCTCCCACAGTGACGTGCCAACATGATGGTAGATTCCAAAGCGAGCTACCAGTAGAAGATTCTGAATACCCTCTTTGCCTCTGGTGTGTGGTACCCGGCCAAGATGTCGCATTGCACTCAGGTAATATCCATATGGATGCTCGCGGATCCTGCCTTGGCGGTGCATCGTGACAGAAGCGATTGCAAAAATCATCAACATCGTAAACATGTCTTGTGGTGAAGATTGCCGGGCTCCGGAATTCTGATATACCTTGTCAAAGGACCCGGCAATATGAGTTTGCAAGAGGAAGGGATGCATGACATGTGAGCCATTGAGATAAGTGTTCAATAGTTGCGTCGCCATGTCCAGCGGTGGTAGTTGATGGTGGGTTGCCAATGGCTCGGCGATTCTAGGTTTGTATGCCAGGCATTGTAGCAGTCGTTGTCGGGATGATTTCCAGGCGGATGACGAGAACATGAACTGGAACAGACTTGGCTACTCAGCATGGGACAACCGAACGCTTGGATGAATGAACTAACTTCAACCCGACTTCATCTCCGACAAATCTTTTGCCACGATGTCGACCGACTGCGGGGCTATCGTTGCTTTCATGCGTTGCAGCATTCTGTTCTTCAAGAGATGCTCGGAGGCTCCGTTCCCTTTCTTCGAGGCGAGCAATGTCTCTACCTCCTCAATCAGTTTGACAAAAACAATGGGTCAGAAAAGCAAGTGGGCCATACTCGCGGGAGTAGATTTGTGCAGAAGCCTGGTCCTTGAAAACGCATTCGGTCTGCGATGCGACACAGGCCGAACATTTCGGAGTATGCCTGTCACACTGTTGGAGACACCAAATGTCAGACATGTTCCCTCACACCACCTTGAGCCATTTGGCGCACCTTGACCTTTTTTCGGCGGCAAGCCTGGCATGATGGTAAGCGATTGTCACCCTCCTCCATATCATCCACAACCCGATGTCGATAAAATCACAAAGCGCGCGGAAGGCACACGAAGACGCCGGGGGAAACAGAAGCCGAGGCCAGATCGAGGCACGGTCCTCGCAAGACTTGCTTATGTCATCATAACAACGCGCTTGTTGCGACTGGGTCTACCTATTATCTGTACGACGCCCCTCGACAATGCCATTCCACCGACTGGATGTTGCCCTCTAGACTATCTGTGATATAGATCGTCTTTCCTTCGGAGCCTCCGAACGTGCAGTTGGTCAAGTTGATGCCAGCTGAACCGCTGACAATCCTGGCCTTGGGCACACCGTGTTTGTCCACCACAAAGACGGAGCCAAGACTCGGGTGACAAATGAGTACGTTGCCTTCTTCATCCAGGACAACTCCATCGGGCCCAGCATTGCCAAACGATCTGAAGAAGACTCCTGCCTTGGACGTCGAACCGTCGCTATGTAATGGGAGTCTCCACACCTCATTGGACCTGGTCATGGCCACGTAGAGGAATCGCTCGTCGAGCGACAAAGCAAGCCCGTTTGGAGAGATGCCATTGTTCACCAATCTATCAAGTCTGCCATCGCTGCCAAGGCGATACACCCTGCCAGACTGATCAGTCATGCCGGTTTGTCCTTGGTCGGTGAAGTAAACATTGTCCTTGCTATCGATGATCACGTCGTTCACTCCCTTGAAACTTTCAAGGTTGTTTCTTGCAAGGAGAGTCGAAACTTGATTTGACTTTGGATCAAACAGGAGAAGTCCCTTGCCAACTTGTGAGCTTTGGAATCCTCAGATCATATGCTTTGCGATGCTGCTTACCTTCTGGTAGTCCGCAACGATGAACTTGCCATCCTTTCGCCGTACCATACCGTTGGGCTCTCCATCGTATTGCACACAGACAGTAGCCTGCTTGCTGAACTTGTCTACTCTGAGTATACGACCGTATGGAACATCGGTCACATAGAGATGGCCTGCTTCGTCACACATTGGCCCCTCGAGAAAAATGTTCTGGAAAGCTCCGGTAAATCCTCCACGCCAATCGCTCTCGCCCTTGCAGCGCAACTCATCCGGTATGCGTGTCAAGACTTGCGCTTCGATAGTTGGTGGGACCGGATAGAAATTCATGATTGTATACAGTTGGCATATGAAGAGAGCTTGCAGGCGTGTTCATTTGGCCTGAGTATTATGCTCAAACACTGCAAACACAAGCCCCACTGGATTCGGAGAGCTTCCGATGAAAGATGCAGCCTTGCGATTCCGAAAGTCCGATTCTCACTGCGCGCCAAGAACCTGATAATAGGCTTTATGTTCCCCACATCCGTGAAGGATTGTTCGCGGGGTAATGATCGGTTGCGTTTCTCCGCCGCTCGGCCTCCGGGCCGTGTCGGGAAGAAGACCAATGATACCATCAAGACTCGCAAGGCAAGAGGGCCGTACCGATGGCTATTGCCAACTGCGTCAGGTAAGCCATCGGTCTTTGCCATACTTTTTCCCCTCCAATTAGGAATCCTCCAATTAGGAAAATGGATACCAGACTGGTGGTGGAGTTAACATTGCTGGTTGCGGTAGTAGAAGCTATGAAGATCGAATGTACGGCTGCTCAAGTATATCAGAGTCACACCTTTGTCATCATACCTGGTCATGAGGCCCACAAACCCGTGAGTCTCACCCTTGTTTGTATCTGTACTCTTCAATCACACTCTTTGGCTTTATGTATTCTCCCAAGGCTTTGTACTCGAGATCATACCCGAATGCACCTGGTCCGCCAATTTCGAGACCTTCAGGCGTGTTTGTCCAGAGTGGTGAGCATGTGATTCCAATCACGGTAACGAAGTAGCCATATTTGAACTCAGGCACGCCCAAGGCACAACCAGAGCCTGAATCCAGGACCGCAATGAGATCAGGGACCAGTGCAAGGTACTCTTTCTCCCCTGAATCCGATGTGTGTTCAGCATAGATGCTCTCGTTCTTGAAGGGAATCCTGAGAGTGCCGCCGACTTTCAATGGGGTCATGCGTCGTGCGGCACTGTTCGCTATTCCTTCATCGTCTTCCTCCGTTCCAGTAATTGTGATTGAGCCATGCGAATGACCTTTGTATACACGACGTTCGACCTGTGTGATCTTGCCCCGGAACAAGATGCAGGCACTCTTGGGTCCGCCGGCCTCATTGATAATTGCCTCTGCGACGGTGGACATTGTGTTAGTGGCCTCAGATAGAGCGATGCAACGACCAATGCGCCAAGCAAGCGACATGGTGTTCAGGACTCCGCAAGACCGGACTTTCTCAGTCGTTGTGGGTTTTGCTGCCATGCCGACTCGGGATCCCATCTCTGCGCACGAGGCACGCAAGGCACGATCAACGATTTCGTCGTTGGGTGCCTTGGTCATTAATATGGTCTTTCCGTCTCCAGAGTCAATGGCACATGGCACAAGCTCGCCAGGATGATGTACAGCCAGAGTGGTCTGCCAATAAGTGGGGTATGCCCGGCCCATGAAGTCAGCATCGATGATTGGACAATCAAAGAAACGAGAAGATCCCACGAGCAAAGGCTCCATCCCGTTTGCGCCGCCAATCTCAAGACCCATGACGGCATCCAGTTTATCATGGTGTAGATAATCCATGAGTTCTTTGAAGGCAGATACAGTCTCCAGGGCCTGAAGACGCTCGACCGAGACTGCTGGAGAGCCCATGTGGCCTCCCCAGTAGATCAACGCATCTTCTGCAAGTGCGGAAACGTCCACCACGCGTATCTTGTATCCCTGACGAAGCATTTCGTGAATTTGTAGTCGTGATGCTGCTGCCGAGCCTCCTCCTGCGCAACCTAGGACGTAACAGCCTGAAAGGGGTCAGAGTCTGCATAATTGTTGCGAACACTGGTATCACTCACCTTTCGATATGAAGTCGATGTCTGTCTCCGAGAGTAGCCATTCTGCGTTCCCGGTTGCCTCGTTCTCAAGTATCGTGGGAATGTACATCTTCGGATCCACGTGCTGGGCTTCAACTGGCTTGGGTGCATGTTGTTTGATGCCTTCTTCCCCATGCATTGCCTGTAGTTCATCTTTGTCACCGTCAAACGTGGTCTGCGTCTGCGCATTAATGTCAAGCTCGCCTACTGCCTTCACGATTGTTCTCAACTGGTTGGCGACGTATGTAACCGGTAGACTCTCGACTTCCGCAATTATGATACTGCTCTCGACGGCACCAGCGGCAATCGCACGTTGAACGGCAATATGCTTGGCTTTCTGTTCGGCCTGCTCAAAGGTCTGACCAGAAACATCCTGGATTGTGTCAATCACACCACCGACCTTGGAAATTGCTGCACCAACAGCGTTTGCAACGTCATGGTACGGAGGTAGTGTGAGCTCAGAAGCACCTGCAAGAGTATCAGGAGCAATGACTGCACCACCTCCAACCAACAGAACTGGCATTGGGTCAGGAGATGTCTTGATCACGTCGATGGCTCTTTCGAGTAGTGTCTTGATGCAGCGCTGCGCATCTGCAACCTCGGTGTGGGACAAGTGCTTGACCAGATTGCTTTGGCCTATCTTGGCTTTGCCTGTAGCAACAGCGATATCAGATGCTGTTAAGACGTCGCCTCCAAAGACCAAAGCATCTCGGGTGAGAAAATGCCCGACCGAATCTGGTCCAACGACCATGTTGTTTTCAGCATCTTTCCGCACCATAGTGCCACCTCCAAGCCCTATGCTGTGTAAGTGTGGCATTGCGTAGTTCATTCGCACTCCGGCAACAGTGACATATGCTGCAGCTTGCCGCGGCAGCCCAGAAGGTAGCAAGACCCCAACATCACTTGTTGTTCCTCCAATGTCTACAACAATGGCGGAAGATTTTCGAATGTCGTGAGCAGCCAAGTATGCAGCTCCGCGCATCGAATTGGTCATGCCAGAAGCGAACGTGCGTATCGGAAACTTGGCAGCAGATGCAGAGTCGAGCAGTGTGCCGTCATTTTGAGTAAGGAAGAGTGGACAAGTCAACTTCAGTGTTTGCATCGCAAGGCGAAAGCCGCTAACCGTCCTTTTGGCGTAGTTGAGGATTGCTGCATTCAGGATACTGGCATTTTCTCGCTCGAGGAAGCCAATGTTGGCGACTTGATGAGAGCAAACAACCTCGACACCCGGAAGTTCTCTGATCACGATCTGCCTGACTTTCTCTTCTTGTTGAAATATCTCATCGATCGGCGAGAAGACTCCTGCGATGACCACCGAGGATAAGCCCAGGGATCTGATCTCGGCACACCGTGCAACAACCTGGGCTTCCACGATGGGGGATTCCTGAGATCCGTCGATGTGAAGGCCACCGTCAGCATAGCCCACGTAGCCATTGATGATTTTCGCCAGTCCAGGTGGGAAGTCCGAAAACGGTGGCACTTCACGCAGGAAGCTTTTTGAAAGACGAACGACAGCCACTTTGTTCAAGCGACGTGCATCGTGTTCAATGGCTGCATTGATGAAGTGCGTAGTGCCGACAGTGACACTCACGATGTCTGACGTGGAGAGCTTCGAGTTGTCAAGTACCGCACGGATCGCAGTCTCGATGCCTTTGGTCACATCGGGTGTGGTCGGGGTTTTGAAGTGAGCAAGAAGACCGCGCGTCGCGGTGTGTTGCTGCGATGTGTCGAGGGCGACGGCGTCGGTGTTGGTGCCTCCAACGTCAACACCAATGCGGATGTATCTTTCGTTGAGTTGAGAGGGCATGTTGTACTAGAGGTGTGTTTTGAAGAATCGGCTCAAGCTTCTGCTTCAGGAGACCCAAGTGCGTCTTCCCAAGGTGTTATGAATCAATACAACACCTTTGGTAGTTCATACACTGACGACTACCCAGCTTTTGCTTCTGGTTTTTTAGGGTTTTTAGGGTTAGGGTTAGGGTTAGGGTTAGGGTTAGGGTTAGGGTTAGGGTTAGGGTTAGGGTTAGGGTTAGGGTTAGGGT
>SWBF01000082.1:0-107880 GCA_023848595.1 Aureobasidium sp. EXF-10727
GCATCCCGTCCGCTCTGCCATACATAAGCAGTTGAACGGCAGATTAGTACTACGGTGGGTGACCACGTGGGAATCCCTGCTGCTGTATGTTTTGTTTTGTGATCAAGATCATCATTTCCATCTTTTTGCGACCTCTTTTATGGTCAGAATCTATCTATCTGCGTCGTTAGTAAGGGGTGCGGTCTATCCTGCTCCCCAATCTTGGCAGCATTGAACTCGAACGCCATGGATCAAGGGGCGACAAACACAGAATGACCATTTGTCTTTTTGATCTCTTACTCCTCCGAGCTCCATCAATCACAAAGCGCCTTCAGCAGAGCCATGACATTGATTACACGATAGCCTTTTCCTTCCTGACGTGCGAACGACCTCCTATCTCAAGGTAGTGCAGGCCAGATCTTTGCAATCACCACGAATATCGTCTTCAAATGCCCGACCTTGTTTGAAGATGTCAATCTGAGCCCGGACAACAAAGTCTCAATGGAACAAAGTGTCGCGAGGCTTGAGAACGAGAAGCAAGTCTACCGGTTGCTAAGTCTACACCCACATCCTCATCTTCTACAAGGGATCCTATGTGCGCGCGAAGGTGTTTTTATGCCCAGATTCGATACAACTCTTGCAATCCGCCTTTGCTCAGAAACAAGCCCCGACAACTTGTCGATGCGACAGCATGGCTCGAAAGGCTAGGTTATGCCCACGGCGATTTGCGACCACAGAACATCCTCTTAGATCGATTGGACAACATCGTAGTTACCGATTTTGACGCGACTGTCCGAATCGGTGCTGAGCTTCAGCTTGCCACACTACCGTTTTGCAAAGTCGACGAGGACTTTGAACCTCCGCTGGCTGGTCCTGAGAGTGAGCAGTTTTCCTTGGGGTCGTGTATATACAACATTCGTTCGGGTTTGCGCCTTTCTCTGACCTCGGGCTTGAGTCTCCTGTGTGGCGCCAGAGGCTTGTAAGAAAAGAGTTTCCCTCTACGTCGGACGACTTGTATGGATCTATTATTGAAGGTTGCTGGCGTGGCGTTTTTCCTTCCATCAGTGTTCTTCAGACCGAGGGTCTCAAAGTATCGGACCCTCGATCGATATCGGAGGTTCAATCGACATCGAGGAGGACAACTTCCTACCTATATTCGTGGTTTCTGCTCGCTCAGTGTCAAGAGTTTGTTGCGAAACAACGTCTGTGTTTGGCAGGTAGTCTTGCTGGAAAGATACGACTGCGATGTCAATTGGTTCTATGGTCGATTGCCAGATTCGGTTTGAATGTGATCTGTGGCGGGGAGTCATCAACTGCTTGAGTGGAAGACACAAAATGGTTGCGGCATTGAGCATCTTTCAGTTCAATTCATTCTTCATGTAGCCAGATGGAAAGCATTTCATTGGGGTAATGGGGAAATCGGTCTTCCTGATGGATAGACAGGTGGAACGGACATCTTAGGCAGATGCCACAACTCATCTTGTGGTGCTCTTCTAGATGTTTGGATTGCAAGCTCGATTGTGGGGGATACGATGGGCTTGCGGAAAAATCGGTCGTGTCGGTCTGTGAGCAGTGTCTGCGGACCGCGTACGCCTTCTCTTGAGTTAAGAGGATTGCCAATCTTGCTTCCAACAAGTCATGTTCCGGCTCTTCTTGCTATCTTCCAATGCAACGTTGTGGTTTGGGTTTGACAGATCGTAGTGAGAGAGAGGTTTGCAGGAGCTCGGAACTCGGACTTTCGGGGTATAATGATCGAGGTAATATAAGTCGCATTGGTAGTCGCGACAAGGAAGAAGAACTTAGCGGCTTACTAGAAGAGAAATGCATTGCTTTTAGAAGAAGCAGGCATCGAGTCTCTCGATTAAGGTGGGCGAAGCTTTTCCAAAAGCTTGTGTCAGTCGGACAAGGCTGGGCAGCCTCGACCACCTCTCAACCTTCGACTGACTCTCGTGAATCTCCTCCCATCAGAATCCAACTTCTACAAAGACATCTCCGAAATCATACTCCATGCACATCGAGCCGTTGTCTTGCAGGGATTACGAGTCTTGCCGACATGCTTGAGCTCGTCGTGTCTGCAAAAACTACCACGTACGTGGCTGGCGGTCAACAAGCTTGCATTCTGCCTTCCGCCATAGCCGTTTACCCCAGAATATCAAAGGTGGGATCATGTCATACATCTACACGTCAACCCAAGATCAAGGAAGGAAACGCTGCGATCTGGCTGTGATTGCTCACAGGAGTCAAACATTATACACCAATTGGACTATTCAATGCCGCCGCATAAACATCAATGATACAATTCGTATACACTGTACAAGTCTGCCACAAAGGAGACAGCACGCATGGACCTGCGGAATGGCTGGAGACAACCACGGGATTGCGGCTCGAGAAGCCGACTTTGATGGCTTCCTAGGTATAGCGCCTTCCACATCCGTCTAGACATGTTCATGGATCGACATTAGTTCACAGGCTGGTGACATGAACTTCATCCTATCCCAGCTTTGACTTCGGTAGGCATGTCGATGAGATGGCTGAAGGATGTCACTTTAACCGGAAAGCGTGTATATAAATTGCTCTTGAATGTTTACCTCGCTGCAGATTCCCTCAACATCAATCCAGACGCATACCATGTTGGAATTAGCCCTCTTTCTTGGATTGGCAGCTGCCGCTCCAGGCCTGTCTGTGAATGCTACCTCGCGTGCTCCGAGTATCTCTTCGGAGGCCATTACCTTGTCCCTCTCGTCACTCTCGAACTACACATACACAAGTTATCCTTCACAGACGGCCACTCCGACCACAAGTGGGCAGTCCCTCCCAACTGACTACTCCGAACAAGCTTGGTCGATGCTTTGGGATCAGGTGGGCCCTGTGAGCACAGCGTCAATCAACTACACGGTTTCGCCAACACCAGAGGCAACTCCTGTGCCTCCTCCATACGGCTTCTCGTCGCAGGTCACCATAGGTAATCTGAGCTCTTACAAGCTCCCTTCGGACTTTGTGTGGGGAGTTGCCAGCGCTGCCTACCAAGTTGAGGGTGCTGCGAAAGATGAAGGGCGCGGCCCCTCGATCTGGGATCTCCTATCTCATCGCGTTCCTGGCTATGTCGCAGATCACAATACTGGCGATATCACAGATCTGGACTACTACTTATACCCTCAGGACATCCTGCGTCTCAAGGCTTTCAACGTCCCATACTATTCATTCTCCATCTCCTGGAGCAGGATCTTCCCCTTCGGCCGCGGTTATGTCAATGAGCAAGGACTTGCTCACTACGACGATGTCATCCAAAGGCTTGTTGAAGCTGGCATCAAGCCGATCATTACTCTCTTCCACTGGGATACCCCTCTCGCTCTCATGAACGACTACAACGGGTGGGTGTCGGAGGAAATCCAGGCAGACTTTTTGGCATATGCACAGCTCATCATCAGTCGCTACGACAAGTATGTTCCTATTTGGGTGACAGTGAACGAACCTCAGGTCTTCTGTGGCGATGAGTATCCCGGTTTCCCCTCCGGATATTGGCCACAATACGGAGTCACTGGCCTTCGTGCACAATACTACTGTGGTCACAATGTGCTTTTGTCCCACGCAGCAGTCGTGGACTGGTACAGGAATGAGTTCAAAGGCACTGGCCGCATCACTTTCAAGAACTCAGCGAACAACTACATCGCCAACACCACGTCCACTGCCGATGCCGAGGCTGTTGCTCGTGGAAACGACTTCCAGCTGGGCTGGTTCAATTCTCCCGTTTGGCAGACTGGAGACTACCCAGCTTCGCTGAGAGACACTTTGGGTGACCTGTTGCCTCACTTCACCGCTGCCCAGAGCGCAATGATCCTTGGTTCCTGCGACTTTTTCGCCATCGACGGCTACACGACCGATGTGATCGCGGCCTTGCCCGAAGGCGTTGCTGCATGTGCTTCCAACTCCAGCGACCCCAACTACCCGACGTGCATCACGCAATCTCAAGTCACAGCTTCTGGCTGGGATGTAGGATTTGCTGCTGACCTGGGCGCCTCCTGGCTCAAATCTGACCCCACTGGTCTCCGCACTTTCCTCAACTACTTGCAAAAGACATACACGGGACCCAAAGGCAAGGATATCGTGTTGAGTGAATTCGGCTTTGCAGAACCTGGCGAGAACAACTTTACCACTTTGCAAGACGCACTCTACGATCAATTGAGAGTTGATTACTTTGCTGGCTATTTGAACAATTTGTTGGCTGCCAAGGTCGAGGATAATGTCAACGTTACGGGGGCCATTGCCTGGGGTATTTTTGATAATTTTGAGTGGAGCAGTGGTTTGAGCACGAGGTTTGGTTTGCAGTATGTGAACTACACCACTTTTGAGAGGTACCCCAAGGCCTCTATGTTTACTTTTACGGACTTCTTCAAGCAACACGGTTTGTAGAGGGCTATCCATGAACGCATCTTGGTTTCGCCCGCTGTACATAAGTCTTTTGTATGAGCTTCTATCGGTCCTCGTCCAGGGTTTATAAAAATGACTTTGGAAATAATGAAACCCCAAGTTTATATCAGTTATTTCTTGTCTGATCAGATCAACATGAGCCTTTTGATCACCATTTAGGCATGCGTGCTCGACCACTCTCTGTACCAATCGAGACAACCAGCATTAGCCACCGATGCCGAAGTCTTGACGTTCATGCCACACAAGATCTGCTTGACTGCCGCCTCAATCTTCTTTCCATTCGTCGTGACGGGGATCTCGGGTGTCTCATCAACAATACCAGGCACATGGCGAGCGCTGAGTTCCATCCTGATGACTTTCTGAATGCTCTTGACCAAGTCGGCGTCAAAGGCCTCTCCGTCCTTCATCTTCAGGAACAAGACGACTGTTTCGTCGTCGTCGGTCTCGCGGCGGCGCCCAATGCACAGTGCATCTTCGACCTTTTCGGGGAAATGCTTGAGCAAGATGTTGTAAATCTCGGCACTTCCAAACCTCACGCCAGAGGGTTTTAGGATGCCGTCGCTGCGTCCAAGCATATATAGTCCTCCGGTCTTTGGGCCAAAGCGGATAAAGTCGCCGTGATGCCACACACCAGGAAAGGTCTCAAAGTAGGAGCTTTGGTACTTGGAGTCGCCGGTGGGACCCCAGAATTGGACAGGCTGGCAGGGGAAGGGTTTTGTGCAGACGAGGTCGCCGGCTGAGCCGGTGGAAGTCACGTCGGTGCCGAGATAGTCCCAGGCGCGGACAGCCATTCCCAGACCGAGAACTTGGATCTCGCCTGTGTAGACGGGGGTCAAGGGGCAGGGAGCACCGAAGAGGGATATGATATCTAAGTATGCTGATTAGATCAGATATATGCGAGGCAGCGGGATCGATATTACCTGTGCCACCAGTAATGCTTCCTAGATTTACAGCACCGAACGCTTGGTAGACATATTGGAAGGTCGAAGGTGCAAGAGGAGAACCAGTGCTGTAGATTGCTTTGAGCGTTTTCAGTGACAAGCCCTGCTCCTTGGGCATAACAGACTTTTGTTCCAGGACAGAGAGGTACTTGGCCGAGGTGCCGAAATGTGTAATGCTCAGCTCGTCAATCAGTCTTGCCATGGCCAAGTCATCCGCAACAGACTTGCCGTCTGAAGCGTACCTGAATGGTGAGCCATCATACAGTACCAAAGTTGCACCGCTCGCCAAACCCGAGACCAGCCAATGCCACATCATCCATGTACATGTCGTGAAGTAAAATAGCCTGTCTCCCGGTAGAATGTCGCAGTGCAGGATATGCTCCTTCTTGTGCTGGATCAGGGTTCCAATGGCACCATGGACAATACACTTTGGCGCTCCAGTGGTACCAGAGCTGTAGAGGATGTATACTGGGTGGTCGGGAGGTAGCTGGGTGAAGACGATCTCTTGCGGTGCAGTGTCCTTCTTGACGAAGCTTTCGTACGACACTACAATTCCCGCCAAGGAGGGTACATCGATTTGTGCTGATACTGATGGAACGGTGGAGAATATTACGAGTGCTTGTAGACTTGGTAGGGAAGAGCCGATCTCCTGGACTTTTGGCATGGTAGGATGAGTCTTGCCGTTGTATAAGCTGGCGTTGTCTGCAAACAGAATGACTGGTTCAATCTGAGTAAGGCGATCCAGAACAGCAGTCACGCCAGTATCTGGGCTGATGGCCGTCCAGATGGCTCCTAGTGATGTTGCAGCTAGCATGGCAACCAGAGCATTAGTGTGGTTCGCAACATAACCAGCAACCCTATCTCCTGGCTTGATGCCAGTCGCAAGCATGCCAGATTGGCAAAGGCGAATTTTCTCGCGCAACTCGGCCCATGTCACTGTCTCTCTGTCGGTCTCGGTGGCTGCAATGATGGCCGGACTATCTGAGCTGGGAGTTTGAGATGGAAAGAGCAGATTCTCGGCAAAGTTCAACTTGGCTCCACGAAAGAAGGACGGTCTCGGAAACATAGGGGCGTCTTTTGGTAAGACCTGTTTCATGTCAATGGACATTCCAACCCATGTAACTAATCCGTCGGTCCACCAACCTCATCGTAAGGGGCTGAGGCCTTGATGCCGGTAAAATGCCAGACGGCATCCCAGAAGTCGGCCGTCTTATCTATACTCCAGTTGTACAGGTCGTCGTAGTCTTTCAATTGGAGGTGCCTTTCTTTGTTTACTGTCTGTAGGAATTTCCACATCTGAGTTGACTCAGGCGCCGGGTGTCTCCAGAGTTCAGATCCGAGATGCTGGCCATTGATGGCATCTGAGTTGTCGTCAGGGTTCGCGTGAGGCATGGCTACATTCACGATTGGTTAGTTGAAGGATCTGAGGGCGAGAGACACAATGACTGGTGCTCGAGTAAATTTGTTGCGGTTGAACAAGTATACACTCGGGTGCCTCTCCAAATGCTTCCCGACACGCGCGGGGAATCCTTAGGTTTGGAGCCGAACTCCGGATATTGCGGTGATGAGTTCCGCACCGGACTCCGTTCTATAGGGCGCGTGGTTTGGACAGTATTAGCTAGCTAGCTAGCTAGCTATATCCTTATACGCTTGAGAGACGAGTAAAGAAACTTGAGAGATGCTATGTCTGCCAATTGCTTCACGACAACCATCAGCATGATACAGCATGCTCCGAGGCAAGCCCAGAAAGATAGGCCTTCGATGCTTCGCAGAGGAAAGCCGAGACGGCGAGGCGCAATCAAGACGATGATCGATCCTTCCCAAAGCTGCAAATAAGCGCCGTGAAGTCAGAAGGATGAGGAGAGGCAGGCGCGAATGAACAGCCCTGGCGTGGCTGAGGCTGTCACTGCCACATGAGGCTTGGCGATTCCTGCCATTAAATCAAAGCACCCTCGTCACTCCTCTCCTCGCTTGGCTCACAAACACCTTCTTTTCCTGATCTCTCTATCGTCTACCTCCTCTCTACAAGCCATCGCAACACTCGTACATCGCAACATCAACATGGGGTGCGTACAAATAACGTCTGGCCGTGTCGTCAAGAGGATATACCCCGCCGACACACGGCACGTCATGGACAGCACGTACAGACAGCTGAAACGTGTATAGTTTGGCAAGCAAGCTCGCAGCAGCTCAGGGCGGCGCTCCTCCTGGCGGAGCATATGGCGGCGCCCCTCCTCCAGCTTCATACCAGCAGCAGCAGCAACAGCAGGGAGCTCCCAAGCCAGGTGGCTATGTGAGTACAAGACGAGCTGCCCCACCAAGCTTTGATGACGACGCATCAGTCGGCTGACGTTGACGTGCAAAACCAGCCCGGCCAAGCGCAGTACCAAGCCTACCAACCTCAAGTGAGTTGTCGTCCATTTCCTTGCCTTCCTTGAACCACCTTGTCGCATCTTTGTCACGTTTGCACAACTCTCTCTGGAACAATGTCGGGCTACCAAGCATATCCCGGCGCCTCCGGCTATGGCGCTCCCCCGCCTCCATCGCAACGACCTTTTGCCAACTCGCCCTTCCAGTCGCAACCTCCAGCCCAAGGACAGCAGAACACTGGCGCCTATTCTTCTCCTGCTCCCTATGGTCAACCTCAGCCGTCTCCCTACCCGCCCCAGTCATCTCAGCAACCATACGGCCAGCCTCCCTCCCAGGGCTACAACAGACCCCCACCGCCACCCCCTCCAGGACAGCAGCCGCAGTATGGTCAAGGCCAATACGGCCAAAGCCAAGGATACCCTCCACAATCTCCTGCGCCTTTTGGCCAGAGCCAGACTCCCTATGGTCAATCCCAGCCTCCATCCTACGGCCAGAGCCAGCCGTCTTACGGCTCGGCTCAGCAACCACCCTATGGACAATCTCAGCCTCCCTACGGACAGAACCAACCACCATATCCATCACACCAACAGCAATATGGCGGCGGGCCTCCTGGATATGTTCGTGACATCTTTGCGACATCGTGTTTCTTTGTTTCTCGCACCTTTCCCAGAACTGTTTACTGACTTGGCTTTTCTCTAGGGCCAGCCCCCTCAGCAGCAACAGGGTGCCTATGGTGCACCTCCTCAGCAGCAGGGCGGTTACCCACCCCAGCAGCAAGGCGGCTACCCTCCTCAGCCCCAGCAGGGCGGCTACCCCGGACAGCAGCCTGGAGGTCCTCAGGGTGGCTATGGTGCCCCTCCTTCGCAGCCCGCCGGCCCCGCCGAGATTCAGGCATACAAGCAGTCGCTCCAGCAGACAATTCAAGAGAAGGGCCTTCAAGCGTTCTATCCTCCCGGCTCGCCCATGATCGACCAGATCGCCAACAAGGCCTCGATGCAAGTCGACCGCCTGTGCCAGCAGTGGCGCATTAACAAGGAGATTGGCAACGACATTGTCAAGTTGGCCCTGTACGATGTCGTCCTCTACATTGACGACAGTGGCTCAATGAAATTCGAAGAGAATGGTGAGCGTATCAAGGATCTCCAGCTTATCCTCGAGCGTGTCGCAACCGCCGCTACTCTCTTTGACGACGACGGTATCTCTGTTCGTTTCATGAACGACAACCCTCCTCAGCACATGGTCGAGCACATTAAGACCGAGCAACAGATCTCGCAGCTTGTGTCTGGCCACAAGTTCAGCGGTCTCACTCCCATGGGAACTGAGCTCCGCAAGAAGGTTGTCGATGGCATTGTGGTACCTGCCATCCGCAGCAGACAGATGCGCAAGCCCATCTTGGTTATCACCATCACGGACGGTCAGCCTGCAGGAGAGCCTACCACTGCTGTCTTTGACACTGTTCGCTATGCCATCCAGGAGGCCAGCAACTCTCAATACGGCCGCGGAGCCCTCGCCTTCCAGTTCGCCCAGGTTGGCAATGACGAAAAGGCTCGCGAGTTCCTTGGCAAGCTCGACGATGACCCCACCGTCGGACAGTTGGTCGACTGCACTTCCAGTATGCATTTCTACGTCCTCTCGTGCAAGCCATGTGCTAATGATCAATAGACTTTGAGAACGAGTCCGCCGAGATGGCACGCGCTAACCCCCCTGTCGATCTCACTCCCGATCTCTGGGTAAGCATAAAGAATTTAGGCAACATATGGACTTTGGCTGACTCCTGCTTTACAGATCCTTAAGCTCATCCTCGGTGCAATTGATCCCTCGTATGACACCAAGGACGAAAAGTCAAACCGCCCTCAAGGCGGGCCTCCCGGATACGGTGCTCCCCCACCCCAGCAAGGTGGCTACGGCGGTCAGGGACAATTTGCCCCACCTCCTGGTGCCCCTCAAGGCTACGGCCAGCAGCAAGGCGGTTACGGCCAACAGCAGGGATATCCTCCTCAGCAGCAAGGCGGATATGGTGCCCCTCCTCAACAGCAGGGTGGTTACCCTCCTCAGCAGGGCGGCTATGGACAACAACAAGGCTACGGAGCCCCTCCCCAGCCTCCTCGCTACTAAACGGAAATTAACGAGGATTTATGTCAATTGCGTGAATCGTATCAACATGGGTCAATGAGATAATATTGGTGTAGCCTAACTACGATCGTAGTCGAGAAACGAATTAATCAAGCATCCCCTACCACGAATCCAAATCGCACTTTGATGCTGTTTGTTTGCTGTATCTTCTTGGCCGGCCTCGCATGAGCATGTGCTCCCAATAGCAAGACTTTGTGTTATGATGACAGGGTTTCCCTAGAAGCATTCACAAAAGTTCTGGGTTTGTGCATCAAGTCGATTCGTCTCCTCTGACAGTCCAACCCTTGAGCTCAAACGGGTGTTTGATTGTGTTTGAAAAAAAGATAGCCAAAAATGTAAGAATTAGCAACAACTTAGCCTGTTATCTGTTTGCGAGTGTCACAAAGCACGCGCCAAGGCTCGGGTCCGTATCACTACCGATGACTGTTTGCTCATCTCAACTTTTGACTTCAACATACCATTACTCTTGAACAATGACAATTCAAGCGTCAGAAAGAGCAGCCAATGCCTACACTAGATGGAGCAGCAATGGCAAGCCAGTCGCCCTCTGGCTAGACTGTGATACTGGACACGATGTACGAGAACACCACTCCTTTCCCCCTTTAAAGTTTAGAATACAATATTGACATGGTAGCAACAGGATGCATTTGCGATTCTCTTGTCTGCCCATTGCCCGGCTCTAAAGTTGTTGGGCATCAGCACTATATATGGCAATGCTCCTCTGGTCAAGACGACACAAAATACTAGATCCATTTTGAGGGCGATTGGCAGAGAAGACGTGCCTGTGTATGCCGGTGCCAGCAAGCCTTTTTGCCGTCCTGCTGCTTCTGCTCCTGATATCCATGGTGAATCTGGGCTGGGTATGTTATCTTTGAAGTCTGTGTTTTGGTCACGAATTCTGATGGATATCGTGTTAGATGGCACTACCGTTCTGCCCGAGCCTGGCGCACCAGAACGCACGGATATGTCTGCAGTGTTGGCCATGTACAAGGCTCTGATAGCAGAGCCACCTAAGACGGCATGGCTGGTTGCGACTGGTGAGTTTGTCACGACTATTGACTGAGAGGTAAACATCTTACAAGTTTGTAGGTTGTCTTACAAATGCTGCATTGCTGTTCAGCACGTTCCCTGACGTGGTTGATCATATCGCTGGGCTGACCATCATGGGAGGTGCCGTTGGAGGCGGTTTCACAGACGCGCCCATGGGTTCGCTCGAAGGCGAGGGAGAGCGTTTTGGCAACTGGACGCCGTGGGCAGAATTCAACATCTACATCGACCCGGAATCCGCACAGTCTATTTTCAGCAACCCCACTCTGGCAGGAAAGACTACAATAGCTCCACTGGATCTGACACACCAAATGGTAAGTGCATTTACTAGATCTTGATTCATACCAACTAACTAGTGCCATAGCTGGCAACACCAGAGATCTGTCAAGAATTGCTCTATGGGTTTGACAAAGAAGTGGACGGTTCAGAGGCTTCGGTCCTTCGCGTCCTGTTCAACCAAATCCTCACCTTTTTTGCAAAAACCTACGCCGATGTGTTTGGACTGACGGAGGGGCCTCCGCTACACGATCCCCTGGCTGTCGCAATGTGCTTCGTCCCAGACCTCTTTGACGACAAGGGAGGAGAAAGATTTGCCATCAAGGTTGTCATTGACGGCGAGCACGGCGTTGACGAGATTGCTAGAACGACGTCGCAGTGTGGCCGTACCATTTTGACGCCGTTGAAAGCCGGCGAGGCTGGTGTGCGTGTACCTAGAGGCCTGGATGCGGAACTTATCTGGAGGATCCTGGACTTGTGCTTGAAGCAGGCAGAGGGCGAGAAGCCCGAGACTATGGCCATGTCGGCACTGTGGAGTGTTTCTGAAGACCTGTAGGCGTGGTATGTGGTGTTAGTATAGAGGTAATCTAGTTGCGATAGATATGTGCTTGATTCAGGTTTAATGATAATATCACTGCTAGCAAATCGCCCTACAGCTCATCTTTGCTATTGGCTTGCTTCTCGACAGCCTCCTGATGACCTTTTTGGTACCTGTAATGAGTTAGATGGTACCATAATGCTGTCTGGATCAACTTGACTCACCAACTCCATATGTTCAGGCCAATTTTGACGCCACTATGCACAGGCATACCAGCGTGAAGACTCTGCTTCCATCCCCTACCATCGACGTCAAAATTCTCCCAGAAAACAGCAGCGCCTGCTCGCGGCAAAAAGGTAACACCATTCTGCTCGGGCTCCTCGCAGTCTATGAACTCACACCAACGCTTGTCGCTTGGTCTGACGAGCAACGGGAAATTGGTGCCTCCTCCGGTACAGTTGGCTTCAATGTAGACCATGAATGTACTGACGCGGTGTGCTGTTTTCGATGCAAAGGCCCAGTCGTAGTGATGAGAATAGTGCCCGGATGTTGTGTATCGCTGTGTCCACAGGCGTTCGATAAAGGTGTCTACGGGCCAGCCCTGAAAGTCGAGAGCACGTTGTTCGATGCATTGAACTGTGCTGTCACGTTCAATCATGGCTTTGTCAGACTTGCGGATACTGGTGTCTGAGGCTTCGACATTGTTGCTGTAGACTGTAGAGGGCTGCCACTTGTCTTCGCTGTCGTTTCGTAAAAAGGTGAGTGTTCAGCACCTGTAAAAGTAGATCCTTGATTTACCTGATCTGAATCATATGTTCTGACTCTGCGCTCGACAAAAAGTCGGGAATGTAGATCACCAGCGGACTTCTTGAAAAGACGTGGACATTATAAGGGTGACCATCGCACTGCAAGGCAAGGTCGGAATAAACGAGCTGTCCGGCTTTCTCTTGTGATAGTGGCATATCATAGCTCTCCTCGTCTGAGGATTGACCCTGTGAGACGCTGGAGAAGGGGCCATTGAAGAACACATAGATTGCTGCGAGGATAGCCACATATTGCAGCAGTGTTGCTGGCTGGTATAGTTGAGAATTCATCTTGTTGGAGATGTACGATATGGAAGGTATGATCAATGGGAGAGAAGCAGGCTGTTCGATGGACTGAATCTCGGCAGGCACGGATGATGGTCACCTACGACTTACGGCGCCTCTGGTAGATGTTTTCCTATCCAATTGTCGACAAAAATCTGAAATCAGGGCCCGTGTGATATCTCGTCAATACTCTAGTCACTAAAGACCAACAACATCAGAACGTCGAGAGAGTTACTGTCTGGCAGGGTTAGATGGTTGTGCACCAAAAAGAAAGCTATAATCATGTGATCTGCCAAAACTGCCAAGACCTCGCTTAGCACACGCTCGACTTCGCACCTTCCGTCCCAAGTTGTTCAAGAATTCGTCTCGCGCCGCCAAACGATTTTACAGACCGGACGTCCCTCATTCTCGTCGACAACCGCCATCATGTCTCACCTCAACAAGATTGCCCCCAACTCGCCTTCGCGCCAGAACCCCTCGGAGATCGAGACCAGCATTGCCAATGCTCTCTACGAGCTCGAGAACAACATCCAGGACATGCGCGCCTCCCTGCGCCCCCTGCAGTTCGTCTCTGCCCGCGAGGTAAGAAGCAGCAATACGTGAAGACAGCTGCCATCGCTTCGACGAACGACAACGCCGGGTCATCGAAGGTTGTGAAAAAAAAAAACACAGAGTGAAAAATTTAGGAGCAGATCAGAAGGCTCAACACAGAAGAGACGGCATGGGCACATACACACATCCGACCAATGGCTTGATCAATCGAAGAGGCGGTGGGCACTGGGCGGCGAATCATTCGCTGACACCAGGATTCTTTTAGATCGAGGTTGGTCACGGCAGAAAGGCCATTGTCATCTTCGTCCCCGTCCCTCAGCTCCAGGGCTTCCACAAGGTCCAGCAGCGGTAAGCACTCACAAATACGAACACCTTCTCGGCGCCAACTAACGCTCTCTCAGCCTGACCCGTGAGCTCGAGAAGAAGTTCTCCGACCGCCACGTCCTCATCGTCGCTTCGCGCCGCATCTTGCCCCGCCCCAAGCGCAGCAACCGCTCGCGCACCAGCCAGACCCAGAAGCGCCCTCGTTCGCGCACTCTGACTGCTGTCCACGACGCCATCCTTGCCGACCTCGTCTACCCCGTCGAGATCGTTGGCAAGCGCATGCGCACCAAGGAGGACGGCACCAAGGTCCTCAAGATCGTTCTTGACGAGAAGGAGCGTGGTGGTGTTGACTACCGCCTCGACACCTACTCCGAGGTCTACAAGAGACTGACCGGCAAGGGTGTCAACTTCGAGTTCCCCGTCGCTGCCGCCGAGTACTAAATGTATTCTAACTGAGGGATGATTTGCGTCCAAATCATAAAAAGTCTTGGTCTCTTTCAACTTGTCCATCTCAAAAATGTGTTGTCACGTGGGGCGCCTGGCGCTGGGAAACTTCGGGAATGCTTTTCTAAGGTAGACGAATACCACGCATTGACACCGTCAGCTATACCCTTCATCGTCTTTTAATCGGGTCAATTACGAGTTATGTTTCTTTCATCCTTGTCCGATTTTGCTGTTCCAAGCCTTCCTGTGTCAACCCTTGTCTACACATCATTGACCCTCGGAAGCTAGATGCAGGTTGGGACATGGTAAGGTAGTATGTGCTTGAATGAGTTCGTTGAGTGCGTCTAATTAAGTCGTAGATGCCAAGTCAATATACATAAACCCAGACGCCGGCATGCTTGGTATCATCTACAGGCTCTTTTCAATCTTCATGGCCTCGGCAATGCCTTGCTTGACCTTTTGTCTGGCCTCCTCACTCAGTCTCTGTAGAGGACGTCTGGGGAAACCGCCGTAGCCGTACTCCATCTCGATGGCTGCCTTTGTGCCAGGGATGGCCGACTTTGTAAGTACCCAGTCACCCTTGGACAAGATCTTTTGCAGCTCCATGGCCTCGTCGTACTTGCCCTCGGTCCACAGATTCCAGACCTTGACACAGAGCTTTGGCATGACGTTGGCACCGCCGGCAATGATACCGCTACCACCCGAGGCGGCGGTCTGGAGGGTGAAGTCGGCAATACCACCGAAAGCCATCCAGCCACTGCCCTGACTCTTGGTCGAGGTAGCATCGGTCTCGAGAGCCACGCGTGTGAGCTTTCCAGTCTGACCACAGGTGAACTTGGCACCGACGATCTTGGGATGCTTGGCCAGCTCGATCATGAAGTCTGAGTCCATGTCGATGCCAGCAACGGCACCGGGGTAGTTGTAGAGGATGATGGGGCAAGGCGATGCATCAGCGACAGAGATGTAGTACTCCTTGATGGTCTTTTCGTCCATGGCGTAGCGGTAGTACGAAGGAGGAACCAGAAGGACGTACTCGGCGCCAACTTTGTGAACTTCGTTGGTGAGCTCGAGAGTGCCACGGATGCTCATTTCTGAGGCGCCAACGATGACGGGGACGTTCTGGTGACCGGCCTCATCCAGAGCTTCTCTTGTTGCTTTTGTCACGGCAACTTTCTCTTCGCGTGTGAGGTGGACGGCTTCACCGTTGCTGCCCATGCATACCAAACCGACGAGGCCGGCTTCGGCCAATCTGACAGCGTGCTTCTTGATTGTGGGGATGTCAAGGTCTTCAGTCTCGGGGTTGAAGAAGGTCATGGTAGGGGCATAAATGCCATGACGGAGAGGGGTGAGGTTGCCGTTGGCAGCCATTTTGGCGGATGTGTTTGTTTTCGAGAAATTGGTTATGGTATAGGTACTGGAATGGAAGTGTCTTGAGACAGTACGCAGAACAAGAAAGGGGAGAAAGTGAGAATGAAGAAAGTGTCACTGGGCAAACCTTGTACTTATCACGGCGGTTAAATCCAATCCATCTGCACACGTACCTTGGTCTCGCGATATTTACCCCCCGCTATGGACGGAGGGTCAGCGGGGTGTGGAGCAGCTCAGGCGGACACGCACCAAAACAGTCTTGATCCGGCCACGTCGGCTATTGAAAATGGGTGCACAGGCGCTTCCTGACCAGGAAGAATGCTTTTCCACCAGTAGCGTGAAAGATCCATAGCTGGTCTCCGGGGTCGGCAATTGGAACACTCCACAAAATACACCCCGCCATGCTGCTTCGCGCAAGTAATCCTCCGTCTCGGTGATGCAATTACCCTTGGGTCCAATCTGTGCCCTCTTGTCCTTATCCTCTTTGCTCTCTTCTCACTCTTCCTCTGTGTCTTCCCGCTCTTTGCTGTACTGAATTCGAACAAGACAGCTTTCGAACGAGCTAAATCTTCATCATGGCTCCTCTTAATGTTTGCATGGTCGGTACTGGCGAGTACACGACGGGTTTCGTTGGCGGTGGTGCCTCGGGCTCGGACAAGAAGGTCGGTGTTGTCGGCCTGACACTCTTCGATTTGAGACGACGAGGCAAGGTGGGCAACTTGAGCATGGTGGGAACATCAGGAAACAAGTTTCCTGCAATCCGTGAGCATCTACTCCAATTATGTGACCTAGGCCCAAGAAGATAGAGCTAACACACAAAAGGCGAGCACTTGAACAAGAACATCTCTCAGGTGTACAACGGCCTCGACACATCCTTCGAATCTTATCCAGCCAACGACCAACGCGATCCCGAAGCCTACAAGAAGGCCATTGACGCACTCTCGCCTGGTGATGCTATCACCATCTTTACACCGGACCCGACGCATTTCCCCATTGCCATGTACGCTATCGAGAGAGGCATCCATGTCATGATCACAAAGCCTGCCGTCAAATTGCTCTCTGAGCACCAGCAATTGCTCGAGGCTAGCAGAAAGCATAATGTCTTTGTCTACATCGAGCACCACAAGCGTTTCGATCCCGCCTATGCAGATGCTCGCCATCGTGCCCTCAAGACTCTAGGTGAATTCAATTATTTTTACAGCTATATGTCACAACCCAAGTCGCAACTCGAGACCTTCAAGGCATGGGCTGGCAAGGAGTCTGACATCTCATACTATCTGAACTCTGTAAGTCTCTTGTACTGCAAATGAGCCGAGTCATTACTGACAATTTCAGCATCACATTGACGTAAACGAGAGCATGGTCCCTGATTACAAGCCGGTAAAGGTGACTGGCAGCGCCAGCAAAGGCATTGCCACTGATTTGGGCTGTGTCGAAGAGACCGAGGACACAATCACCCTCCTCGTCGACTGGGAGAAGAAAGATGGCAGCGGAAGACGTGCTACTGGTGTCTATACAGCGAGCTGGACTGCACCACAAAAAGCCGGTGTCCACAGCAACCAGTACTTCCACTACATGGCCAGCAAGGGCGAGGTTCGCGTCAACCAAGCCAAGAGAGGCTACGACGTGACCGAAGATGAGTCAGGCCTCACCTGGTACAACCCGTAAGTCGCTCCCATTCTGTGCTGTTCCAATACAAGGAGCTAATTCATGCGTCCAGCTTCTACATGAAGTATGCCCCCGACGAGTCAGGCGACTTTGCTGGTCAAGGAGGTTATGGTTACGTTTCTTTCGAGAAGTTTGTCGATGCAATCACCGCACTCAAGGATGGCAAGGCATCTCTAGACGACCTCGACAAGCGTGGTCTGCCCACATTGAAGAACACTATTGCTACCGGAGCCATCCTTGAGGCTGGTAGAAGGAGTCTGGACGAGAACAGAGCAATCGAGATTGTTGAAAAGAACGGTCAATGGGAACTCAAGTAGATCCGACCAACATGACATAATTCAAATGATATCTAAAAACTTAGTGATCGCATACGGCATGTGATAGTTATGCATGTAGAGTGATGCTGCATACCCGAGTGGAGAAAGCGTCTGCTCAACGTCATCTTGTGTGGAGGTGCTCATGTCATTCTTGAGTCGGTCGCCTTGAACTCCCTTCCTCTCTTGTTCCATGACCATTATCCTGTCGACCTGTACACGTCTTGCTCGCTCTTTTCCTAGGTTGCTTTATACATACACCTATCGCATTTCACTGCAAAGCACCCGACAACTCTCCCTCACAACACTCAGCATGGCTGAAGCAAAGCGCCAACGCACCGAGCCTCAGTATGAGTTGCTCTACCACCCAGGCATTCCCGGTAGAGGCGAATTCATTCGCTTGATGTTCGAGGCTGCGGGTGTCGGCTACACCGATGTTGCTAGCGAGAACCCACCAGATGATTCTGGACCCAATGGATATGCCTTGGTGCAAGCCATCTCAAGCCCCGAGAGCACTGGGGACGAAGATGGCAACCCTCCTGCTTTTGCACCTCCTGCTCTGCGTGTCCACGGAGCCGGCAAGAACGGCAAGGCCCTTGTGATTCATCAGACACCAAACATTCTTTTGTATCTCAGCGGCCCTCTCAAGCTTGCTGGCTCAGATGAGCCCGAAAAGTACTACGTCAATCAGCTTGCTTTGACCGCACTCGACCTCAACAACGAAACGCACGACACACATCATCCTGTCGCTGTCATGAAGTACTACGAAGGTATGGACCATGAAGATTCGTGATCTACATCCATTGACAATGCCTAGAACAAAAGGACGAAGCACTGAAGAAAGCGACCGACTTCCGCGAAAATCGCTTGCCCAAATTCTTCAGCTACTTTGAACGTGTACTCAAGCACAATCAGTCCTCGGGAGAGGGCAAGCACCTTGTGGGCGACTCTTTGACCTATGCAGATCTTACTTTGTGGCAAGTCATTGATGGACTCAAGTTTGCCTTCCCAAAGGAGACGAAGCACAGAAGCTCGGAGTTCTCATTGCTGTTCGATCACTTCTACCCGGGTCTGAAGAGCGAACCCTGGTTGAAGAAGTACCTGGATAGTAAGAGAAGGAAGCCGTACTCGATGGGCGTCTTCCGACACTATCCCGAGCTCGATCGCCAATGAGTCGATCAGTAGTGGAGAAGTGACGAAGAGCGGTGTTGGATATGAGCAAGGCAGGTAGTTTCGACGAAGTTTCAGTGCAAGATAACGAAAGGACAGCGCCGGTGGTCCTACAAAATAATGCGGGCAATATTGCCTTGAGTGCACCTAACCACTCGGAGCAGAGAGACTAGTGAGTGGCCTCTCAACGGACAAACACAATGCTCGTATCAGTTTGTGTCGTGTTTCAAGTAACAAACGATGAATATAACATGTCGGAGAGAAGAAAGCGTCACACAAATTCGATCTGTGTTTTGCTGTGAAAGTGCGCATTTGCGAGGCGTGTGCTTGCTAGTGGGAGCAAACCAACCTCTTTGTGCCAACACATCTTTTATAACACGCTTAACCACCGTATAGCAACAGCACACGCGCGTCCAGGTCTTAATCATCACAGCCCAGACAACAAACAGCCAACCAACCAACCGTCTAATATGTCTGAGACCAAACAAACCTCCAAGCACATGGCCTCCAAGCCCAAGAGCAAGAGGAGGATTTGGTTGCAAGAACGACGACAAGTCCGAATCGACAGAGAAATTACAGAGCAGCCCGATCAGAGCGCAGAAGACGACATGTCATCATCTCAGATCTTCGATGGCGCCCAGCAGCGCAGAGCGAGCGTACAGGGCACCGACACCACTACTCTCATGACCCCTCCCGCCGAGTTCGAGGAGTGGTCAACTAAGAGCTGCCCACCCTCTGCCATTCGCAATGTTCACGACCCACCTGCTGCCAAATCTACGACTCGTGAGGACATCGAGGCTGCACCACAAGTCAACGCCCCAGGACCTATGAAGAGCGCCTCGCAGACAGCACCCAGAATCATAGTTACTACCGATGCGCTCGTTGCAAGCCGCATGCCAGAGACCACGGACAGCACCACGACTCCCGGCATAAGCGAACAGCAGATCTTTGCCACACTGGCCAGTCGCAACTTCTTCATCCCACCATCCGCTTCCCTCGACACTGCCTCGCTCATCCTGTTCAAGCGCGACACGCCATCTCTCGAACGCTTCCGTTTGCTCCACAACCAGATGTTCATCGAGCTCGGCCGTGTGGTCGAGGAGCAGTTGCAGCCTCCTCCTTTCCCGGAGACCAGCACTGAGGCATATCGACAGAGAGAAGAACTCATGATGGGATTGCTTACGGATGTTGTGCCGGCTCTCAATCATCTTACAGAGAGGGTGGGAAAGGAAGTCAAGTCGGGCATCCAGAAGCACCAGGCAGGATTGAGACTGTGGGCTGGAGAGAGAGGTCAG
The DNA here is from genome assembly GCA_023848595.1 of Aureobasidium sp. EXF-10727. NCBI lineage: Eukaryota > Fungi > Ascomycota > Dothideomycetes > Dothideales > Saccotheciaceae > Aureobasidium > Aureobasidium sp. EXF-10727. Next base: position 19,936 of record SWBF01000082.1, read on the forward strand.
AAGGAGCAGAAGTCTTGATTGATCTGATGTTTTTGCCGGCTGGCTTGAAGCGAAGGCGTATTCGTGTCTGGGCGTAGTCCCATCCTTTGGCCAGAGCATCGGACTGGAAAACTAGGTTGGTGAGACTGGAATTTCCGTATGTTCTCTGGGGAGGAAAGGTCGTATGCAATTGCCATGTGGCTAACGGCCAGTCTTCCACTAGCAATAGTAAACTTTTCGCACACGCATATGCAATTCTCTCACCGTTTGTCAACAGCAATAGTCAGTGCTAGCAGTGAGGAAACGTGGATGGATGACAACACTGCATTCCAAGACTTATGGCCAGTCAAGAAATGATCCTCATCAATCCTGCATGAACCCCTCCCCAAGCTCCTTCCTCTGTAGAACATCACGAACCGGTGAGGTGGCTCAATATCAGATGATTTTGCTTTTCCCCTCACAAAGTCAGGCAGGTGCGACCTTAGTCTACACTCCTGTTATGCTTATTTTGTTAAAGTTCCTTCGACGCTTGAGTCGATGTCTTGATACGTAGCTCTGAATCCCATAGCTCAGTCGTTATGGCTCCATTCCATTTTGTGCTCTCATTGGTCTTCACCTTTCTCTATGCCACCTACGGACTCTGCATCCACGAGTACAAGGAGTCACCGAATTTGAATGAAGAGGCCCCGTATGTTCGCAACTATTTCTATGTCGGCGGCAAGTACGTGTCGGATGGATATGGCGAGCATGTCTTCCAGGATCGGATGTATGTCGAAAGGCTGACTCCTCTTGGAGGAGCAAGGAAGCAAACGCCGCTTGTATTCATCCCCGGCGCAGGCCAGACGGGAACAAACTTCTTGAACAAGCCAGATGGTGGCAGAGGCTGGGCCTCGCTCTTCATAATGCAAGGGTTTGAGGTGTACATTGTCGAACAGACATCTCGGGGCCGCTCTGCTTGGAGACCTGGTGCTGGAGGTCCCGAGATGACGGCGTTCTCTGCCGAGTTGATTCAGCAGCGCTTCACGGCACCTCAAGACTACAAGCTCTGGCCGCAAGCAGTCAATCACACGCAATGGCCTGGTACGGGACGAATGGGCGATTCAGTGTTTGACGCGTTTTACAGCTCCAATGTCCAGCTGTCCAGCAACGACACCTACTCGCAAGCAACCGTGCAAGCCGCGGGCGCTGCTCTTCTCGACCGCATCGGCAGTTCTGTCATCCTCATCGGTCACAGTCAAGCTGGCACAATGGCGATTCTGGTTGCGGATGCTCGACCAAACCTGACGGAAGCAATCATTCTGCTTGAGCCTGACGGACCACCCTTCCGAGGCGCCGTGTTCACCAATGCCAGCGCGCGTCCATGGGGACTCACTGATGTACCACTCGTCTACTCGCCGCCAGTCACGGATCCGAAAATCGACCTTGCCACAGAAGTGGTTCCGGCGTCCTCGAGTAACCACGATGGCTGTGTTTTACAAGCTTCCTCGCCGACACCTAGGCGTCTTTCCAATCTGGCTCCTAAGCCGATCCTTGTCGTGACGGCTGAGGCCTCTTATCATGCAGTTTACGACTACTGCACAGTGTCGTATTTGCGCCAGGCTGGCTGTGCTAGGACAGATCACTTGGAGCTAGGCAATGCTGGCGTCCACGGAAACGGCCACATGATGTTCATGGAGAAGAACAGCCGTAATATCTGGGTGTTGCTCTTGGAGTGGATTGAATGGCATTTGACCTAGTGGTAATTAGCACTTTGAGGATCAGCCCCTGGCAAAGCACACAATTCTGTGAAAAGGAGACCGATGGTGGCTGTATAGTACAATTTTGCATATCTTCTATTGTTGCATCATGACTTGATCTTTTCGTCCAGGCTGTTGAGGACGTTCTGGGCCTCCTTGACAAGCTCCTTTCTTCTCGCTCTTGCTTCTGCATCACCTTCGGTGTCGACAGCATCCAACTTGAGAAGGACCTGCGCGAGAACAGTCTCACTAAGACGCTTGTGCTCGAAGTCTTTCTTTGCCTGGTCGGTCGGTGGGCTGGCCAAGAACTGTATACACTGAGGTAGCAGGGTCTGGAGAGTCGAATTGACGGCATTCAGCTTGTCCATGGGAGTGGCCAAGGCGGGCGGTGGGCGTGGTGATTGTGTCCTCGAGGTGTCGGTCTGCGGTGTTGATGGCTTCTTGCCCTTCTTCTTCTTGTTCTTGTTGCGGTTGCGTTTTCTCTTTGGCGCATCTGTACCGTCGGCAGACGCTTCCTCGGCCTCCGAGTCACTCGAGCTCATGGACTCGGGGACGGCATCTCCAACGACGCACATGATCTCGCTATTGTGCCTGAGACCTTCGGTGCGGCACGAGTTGGCATCCTCTTTCATGTTCTTGCCTCTGAAAAAGAGCTTGATCAGTCGCGCATCTGCGCCCGTCTTCTTTGCGGCTTGCTCTCTGACGGATCTGATTTTCAGTTCACCCTTTTCGATCGAGTTGGCGGGGAAATGGACGGGATAGCTGATGCGCTTGCTCTTGAGGATCAGAACATCGGTGTCTCTGGGCGGGCCGGAGGGAGCGGGCGAGGCGTCGTTCTGCTGGGCATTGTTGAGGTCGTCTTGGGTGATGTAGCTGTAGTCCGAATCTTTGACCTGTGCCGAAGCTCCAGAGCGTCCGAAGGGAGAGAAGCGGCCAGACCAGGAGCCGAAGCGAGAGGACCACGACATGATCAGGGCGACGGCAGTAAGAGTGATTGCGGCAAGAACAGACGAGTCTTGTTCGCTGAACCAGAGGTGAGCGCGTTGCCAGAGGTCGGTAGCGCCGACGGACGAGGATGCAGCCAGTTTGACGGTGGTTGATGCGACTTGTTTGTCGTCTGCTGCTGATGTGCGATGGTCGTCAGAAGTTTCTGTGACGCACCTTCAGCACTCAGGAGCACGAGGGACCGCCGCACATACCAAGTCACTCGCAACATGTGGCTAGTTCACCAGAGCCACACTTGACTGCCAAGGCACCACTTACCTACCTATCTACTTTCTGTTGAACCGAGTACATGATGTTGCCTACGCAAACTGTGCTACAATACTCTGCCTTTCTCTGGCATGCCGTTCGAGATAGCCGGCTCATTCTTACCGATTAGAACTACCGTCGCCTAGCCTGGATACCATGATTGCGTGTGTGTAAGCGCTACTCAGTCGCACAGAGCCCCCCTTCAGAAGCCTGCCTTAACCCTTGGTCAGGCACGGCCACGCGGCCTTTTTCTTCTGCATACAATCTTGATGACACGGTGGCTCTGCATCGTCGAGTCCAGATTTGGACTCGTCATCCTACAAGATAAGCTATGTATGATATGGCTTGGATTGAGGCATTTCTCAGCCCTCTAACGTTTCGTACCACGACCTCCTGACGGGTTTAACTCTATCAGGAATGTGGTTCGTCGTTACAAACAGGCAGTTCAGGCAGAGGGCGAGGCAGAGCGACCATCGGCGCCCGGTCGATACCAAAACGCGACAAACGATGCTAAGCTTTGCGCCACATGTCCAGCCGCAGATCAAAGTAGATGGTTCCCAATCCTAATGAACACGACTGGGGACTTTTGAAAGTTGCAAAGATGACTTTGTTTTCTGGTGCTTGACCTGAGAATTGGACTCGAGACGAGGATACCATAAGGAGCAGCTCCACTTGCTACGAGCTCCACATTGTGCCCAAATTTGGCAGTTCAAAGTCGAGATAGACGAGTCACGAGCAGGCAGCGGGAACATGTGGGAATAAGGACTCAGGACAGGAGCTGGGACCAATCCATTCTGGTCGTGAGAGTTTTTTGCCAATCATACTCGGAGGAGGATTTAGAGGCGCGAGGGCTTTTTACGAGCCCAATCCCCGAATTATTCTTCGCATCTCTTTCTCTTGCACTTGAACGGTTTGCGGGCCAAGAGAGTACGAGAAAGGATCTCGCGCTTGGCAACTGATCGAAATAGTCCAGATACGTAATATCCATCTCAGAGGGCCGTCAGCTGCTGCAACTCCAGCTACCAGTCTTTTATCCGCCGCGGCCGAGAGATTCGGACTTAAAAGTTAGCGGCATATTGGATCCCAGTTCGACTCACTAGGTCATCGTTCTTTGACGTTTTGACAAAAGTGCATCGTCCCGCACTGTATCGCGAGCCCCGGTCCCCTCACACAGAGTGCCTCTCCTTCTTCACACTTTGGTCCGTTGATCTTCGCCCACGTCCTCAGCACTGCAACCCCGCTCTCCATGGTCATGGCGGCGACTTCGCCCGACATGTACGACGACAACAGTGAGGGCGAGCATTGGGAGTCGGATATCAAGCATGAGTCACAGACATCTCCCATAGGGCCCTCTGGCTCGTTGGCTCAGACTCAGTCAAAATCGCAGCTGCCCATGCAGAAACGCCGGAGGGTGACGCGAGCATGCGACGAATGCCGAAGGAAGAAGATTAAATGCGACGGCAAGCAGCCTTGCACTCACTGTACAGTCTATAGCTATGGTAAGCATTGTATAGCTAGTCGCAAGAGATGTGCCTCTGACTTAGGATAGAATGCACCTACGACCAGCCTTCTAACCGCCGTCGCAACCCTGCTCCCCAATACATCGAGGGTCTGGAGCATCGAGTCCACCGTGCCGAGACACTGCTGCGAATGCTCATGCCCGACCTCAACCTGAACGACCCTAGCATTGATGTCGCCGTTGCACAAGGATATATTCCTGGCTTCTCCAACAAGCCTGTCAGCAACGGCAGCCCTGCCACACAGTCTGCTGTGCCTGCACCTGCAACCCTCACGTCTGCCCCGAGCACAGATCAGAAAGACACCAACCTGGAATCCATGGTCCGCGCTACTGGCCAGCTCGAACTCGACGAGCAAGGAAACTGGGACTACCATGGCCATTCTTCTGGCCTCAGTTTCGTGCGGCGCATGCGAGAACAGCTAGGTGATCTCCTCGGACCCGACGCCAAAACTACTCCCTTTGTCAAGTCGAGGCCCATGTCACAGGTCTTTGAATCTCCAAGATCACTGAACCCAGACTCCCCTGGTATAGCTTTGGAGGGCGCAGTTCCTGGCACTGATCTACCCTCCAGAGCCGTCGCTCATGACTTGTGTGAGACCGCCATCACCGATGCTTCTGTTCTCATGAGAGCCATTCATGTTCCCACCTTTTGGGCGTCCTTCGATCGCATGTACAACACGCCATACGAGGACTACACGAACCAGGACCACAAGTTCCTTCCCATGTTGTACAGTACCATGTCAGTAGGCTGTTTGTTTGGCAGTGACGAACAGAGCCCCTTGAACCAGGCCGGCTACGAAACTGCCATTGACCAAGGGTAAGTGAGCTGGCAATTCCGACCGTTCTAGAAGACTGACATTTCGTAGCTTCAAATACTTCAGAACAGCTCGTCAGTTGCTAGACATAGCAGACGCTCGCGACTTGACCTCTATCCAAGCAGTTCTCTACATGATTACGTTCCTACAGTGCTCAGCCAAGCTGTCACAATGCTACGCATACGTAGGTGTGGCATTGCGCTCCGCTCTACGCATGGGCCTGCACAGAAATAATGCTTCTTTCAATCGCACTTTCAACCCCATTGAAGCCGAGACCAGAAAACGTGTTTTCTGGACCATCCGCAAGATGGATATCTATGTTGGTGCAATGCTCGGTTTGCCACAAACACTCAGTGAGGAAGACATTGATCAAGAATATCCTCTTGAGATTGACGACGATTACATCACCGAAGAGGGCATCCTCCCCATGCCTGAAGGCACCACTCCATTAACGACGGTGTTCAATGCGCACAGTCGACTGGTAGAACTACTAATCAAGATCGTGAGGAACGTGTATCCGATCAGAGCGAAGAATGTTCCAAGTAATACGGATCGCTCCTACACTGTACCCTTCTCTGTCATCCGAGACATCGAGAAGGATCTGGAAACATGGAAGAGCAATCTGCCTGCCGGGCTGGACCCGTGCAATAATTCAAATCCCAAGCTCATAAGGTAATAACAGCGTCCGGTCCATACCCTCCCCAGAGCTAACAGTCTTGCAGAGCCCAACAGCTACTCCGCATCGCCTACGCTCATGCCCAAGCACTACTTTACCGACCTTTTCTGCATTTTGTTGCGACCGACAAGAGATCGCATAACATCGATCAACGTGCCTATACTTGCGCGGCTTCGTATGTCAACCTCTCACGTAACCACATTCATCTGTGTGTACAAATGAAGCAAAAAGGCTTGTTAAACGGTGCACACTGGTTCGTCATGTACACGACCTTTTTTGCTGTCGTGTCTCTAATCTATTTTGCGGCCGAGAATCCGCAAAATATCACAACTGAAGCCGTCCTCAAGGACGCTATCCAGGGCAAAGAAGTATTGGCATCCTTGGCCAAACGCAGCATGGCAGCAGATCGATGTGCTACTACGTTGGAGGGCATCTTCAAAGCACTCCCAGCTTGGGCCCGTGAGGGTCGCGCGAACCCTGTTACGTCGCGAAAACGTCGACAAGGTTCGAATCAAGGGCCGCCACAGGGTGCGCGAAGCCATCCCGACATTTCAATCACTGCCAAAGAACCGCCGCTACCTCAGCCTGGCTCTGTGCAGCGAGCCAGCACTTTCCCAAACCCAAACTCGAACATACCGACTGCATCAGCTTATGATCAACGAATGTCTTTCCCTACACCGTCGATGAGTTCAGGCAGTGGAACTTACACACCTGCCAGCCCAAACTTCAACCAACAATCTCTGGTGTCTGGAGCAATGGAAAACAGCAGTCCTTCGAATGGCATGCTTCCGTATAATCTTCCATTGGACATGACAAATCCCAATCTACCAGACCTGTCGGCAATGATGTTCCCGTCGGCAGAACCGTTCACGTATCCCAATCAGCCACTGACGACATTCGAGAACAACCAATTCGCAAAAGACCCTAGCATTTTCAACAGCTTCGATGATTCGAAGGTACCAGTGATGATGGCAGGGCAGAGCGTTGCGCCAGAGGCGGATAACCTTGAAGCGCAGTTCTACCCCTTGCCCCCATACATGATGCAGCAGCAGCCGCAACAGCGACAACAGCAACAAGGCAGATGGGATATGGGCATGATGCAACAGCAGCAGCAGCAACAGGCGCAGATGGCAAACATGCGTCAGGTGTCCGGCGGCTGGCCAGGACAGCAACAAGGTATGGCCCAAGGGAACGGATTCCCCAGTATCAATCTGAACGACATGTTTGGCGGTGAGAATGACATATTCGGTGGTGGAATGCTCATGGATCAGGGATTCCGAGGCACAGGGATTTGAGAGAGAGGAAGGGAGATTCGGAAGCTAGATACCCCGGCGCGTATAATGGTTCATGTAGGCGTTAATAATTAAAGCACAAGTACGGAGTACTCTGACAGGTGATGCAATAGGCGTGGTCCAAGCTTTGGATCGTATCGGTGAACTAGTGTTCATGGTCGAGCTTAAAGATGCGACTCCTCAACCCATTCGTCTGCAGTCAAGGAGGGCGGCGTTGGTACTCGACAAGGCTGCATCCATGGCTCGCAGCTCGCGCAATCCCTTTGGCTTTGGTCCCTACGTTGTCACCTTTTTCACGTCTGTCATCTACGCTGGTCTTTTCGTTGCCCTCATCATCACTCACCATGTCCTGCCGCCGGCTCCAAGCACGCCCACTCCGCACGATTGGCCAGGCGTCAACATAACCCAAGCCTGGAACGACCTCGAGCACCTGAGCAGTGCATACCACCCCTTCAACAGCAGAGACAATGTTGCCGTGCGCAAATGGCTGCTCGCCCGCGTCGGAAACATCCTCGATGCCAACAAGGTCGAGTGGAAAGAGGCTGCCCAAGACACCAAGCGCCCTGTACCTGTCACCGTCTTTGACAGAGATGTCAGCAACCTGACGTACACCGACCCCAGAGGCTACACCGTCTACTACGAGAGCAACAACATTATGGTCTACGTGAGAGGCGCAGACGACCCGGACGCTGAATGGTGGCTCAACAAGACCACCTATGACGGCCCTGGCGGTGTCCTTGTCAACGCACACTTTGATTCTGTCAGCACGGGCTTTGGTGCTACAGACGATGGTGTCGGTGTCATTACAGTACTGCAGCTACTTTCACACTTCACCAAGCAAGAAAACCAACCTCATCGGGGCATCTTGTTCCTCTTGAACAATGGCGAAGAAGATGGCCTCTACGGCGCAAAAGCTTTTACACAACATCCTCTTGCCCAATTCCCTCGCGCCTTCCTCAATCTTGAGGGTGCTGGTGCTGGAGGTAGAGCCACCCTTTTCAGAAGCACCGATACCGAGGTAACAAGATTCTACTCCAAAAGTCCCCGTCCCTTTGGCAGTGTCATCAGTGGCGACGGCTTCAAGCGAGGCCTGGTGAAGAGCGGAACCGATTACAGCGTCTTCGTTGACGACCTGAGCATGCGTGGTTTGGACGTAGCTTTCATGGAACCTCGCGCCAGATACCACACCAACCAAGACAATGCTAGAGAGACCAGCGTCGAGAGTCTGTGGCATATGCTCTCTGCTGCTCTGACCACCGTGCAAGGTCTCTCGAGCGATACCAGTGATCAATTCGAGCGTCCTTCCGACCATGAACATGGCAAGCCTGACAACACATCGGGCAGTACCGGTGTCTGGTTTGACTTGTTTGGCCGTGCATTTGCAGTCTTCCAGTTGCACACTCTGTTCGCCCTCTCTGTGACTCTGCTCGTTGCAGGACCGATCTTCCTGATCATCTTTGACATTACTCTTCACAAGACCGACAAGTGGTACCTGTTCTCGAGAAAGAGATATCTCCATTCCTCTGATGACGATGAGCCCGTCAAGTTTTATGGTTGGAGAGGTTTCTTTAGATTCCCTCTGATCTTTGTCGTCGCAAGTGGCATTGTTGTCGCGCTCGCATATCTCGTCACCAAAGTCAACCCACACATTGTTTACAGCTCCGAGTACGCTGTTTGGAGCATGATGCTCACTGCATGGCTCTCCACTGCGTGGTTCCTGTTCCGTCTTGGAGACGCCGTTCGCCCCTCTGCACTTTCCCGCGCTTATGTGTTGATCTGGCTCTATGCTCTTTCCTGGCTTGGTCTGGTGGCTGCAACCATCGGGGAACAGCGCATGCGCCTTGGGTCTGGTTACTTCCTAATCATCTACAATGCTGCTGTGTTCTTGGCACTGCTCATCTCGTATCTCGAGTTCTTCGCGCTTCCCAAGAGAAGCGCCTACGTCGAGCAGGTCACCTACGCATCGCAAAGCGTTATTCCGAGCCCTACACGCAGCGGCAGTCTTGTTTCTCACAACGTCGCTGACCATGACGATGCTTCTAGAGGCAGAGCACCGCATGCCAATGACAACGAAGACGCAGATGAGCGCACTTCGCTGCTCGGCTCAAGACAGACCTTCACACGCTACGGTCGCGAAAGTCGTCGACCGGATGACAATGACGATGCTGCATTCTCTGTTCACTCGCCTCTTGCGAACCAGGCATACGAGGGTGAACAGGCTTGGTCTGGTAGTCTTCCAAGCTGGACCTGGCTCTTCCAGTTCCTCATTCTGGCACCAATCAACATAATCTTGATCGGCCAATTGGGACTGCTAATGACTTCGGCGTTGCACCAGACACCTGCTGATGGTAGTCCCGTTCTACTTGTCTACTTGTTGATCTCTGGGACATCGGTGCTGCTATTGCTTCCTCTGACCCCTTTCATCCACCGCGTAACCTACCACATTCCCACTTTCCTCATGTTCGTCTTCATTGGCACTCTGATCTACAATCTCGTAGCCTTCCCCTTCTCTCGCTCCTCTCGTCTCAAGGTCTTCTTCCTCCAACAAATCGATCTCGATAACGGCAACAACACCGTTGCACTCACCGGTCTGTCTCCTTACCTCGAGTCTGTCGTATCCCAACTCCCATCGGCTGCCGACAATGGCTACCACTGTTCAGGCCCGGACTACGCATTCTGGGCCTTCCGAGCAGGCCTCGACAGCTGCAGCTGGACGGGTCCCGCGCCCAACGTCGTGTCCACCGCATACAAGCCCCATCAACCCGGCATGCCATACCCCAATAGCACAGTCTCGCTGGCACTGGCACGCAGACAAGCCCAAACCGCCAAATACGCCACTTGGCTCGATTTCAACATCACTCGGCCCGTTGCGTCCAACGCTACCAGCCGTGACTATGTGTTCGACGTCCGCGGCGCCAACACCCGTGCCTGCCGCTTGTACTTTTCGTCTCCGTTTGCTCATCTCAGCGTCAGTAATGCGGGCGCTGAGGCTCAAGTCGTGAGACCCGGTCGCAGCGGCGAGGAACAGCGCGTGTACCTGTACAGCAGGGATTGGGACGCCAGGTGGAGTGTCAACGTCACGTTTGACCGTGAAGTGGAGAAGCAACATGGTGGCGTCGAGGGTAGAGTCATGTGTGTGTGGAGCGATGCCAATCAGGTGGGCACCGTGCCTGCCTTTGACGAGGTCAAGCATTTTATGCCCGTTTGGAGCGCTGTTACCAAGAACAGCGATGGTCTGGTCGAGGGTTACAAGCACTTTAAGCTCTGAGCCCCCATTAGAAGGAGAAGGAGATTGGATTGACGAGGAGGTTGGATTACGATGCACGCACGCTGTTGATGTTGACGATAATGTCTCATAGTCTCTTGTTTTGTTGTTTATGTTTTACTCTTGTACGTATGATGAAGCGAAATGAAGAAAATTTAAATGCATGTTCAGAACAAACAACCACGATTGGTGACTCAGTAAGAGCGTAAAAAGTTTGTCATTAATTCGTTTTCGTTATTCTGGTCTTGTGTGTGTTGTGTGATTGCAATGGAGATCGTCAAGAAAGCTATATCGGGATGTAGGAAGAAGAAAAAAGACAAGGAAACAACGAAATGCAGACGGACAATCAGGACGTGAGTCTTCAGACACCACCTTTGCAGAACCATTCGATGCCGATGAGAAGAAGACAGAAAAGAAGAGAATAAAAAAACATGACACGACAGTACTCGGTTATCAGCTCGAGTAGTGTGTCATGCCGTAATCTGGTAAGAAGACAAGGTGCAGTAAAACGAGATGCATATGCCAGTTTTACGCCTTTGAATGGAGTTCCTGGAGATATAGAGTACCAGAATCCGAAAGAGATGAGAATGCAATATTGTGAAAAGTGAGTGAGGATGTCACTAAGCAACCTGTTGAGTGCGTGGAGCATAGGCGGCATAGTCGCTCGTGTGCTGGCGACGCAAGTGTGGACGTGCAGCAGAGGTAGAAGCTCTGTGACTCGAGTAGCCGGCGTACTCGTCGATCGGACTGCCTCTACGGCGATCCTTTTCGTAGTCACGGACGTTATCGAGGGGATACTCATACTTTGCAGACGAGTTTGCCTTTGGCACTGAGGCCTTGGGCAGCGAATCATAGTCACGCTGTGTCTCTCGGCGTACAGGTGAAGGTCGTGCATTGGTATACGAGGTTGGTGATTCGGTCGTGTAGCTTCTGTTATAGCTCGAGTTTGTCATAATGGGTGGTGGTTGTGGAGCGGCGGCAGTGTAGCGAGGTGTTGCAGAAGACTTGGAGGAGCGTGGAGGCTCGCGCAAGGGCTCGGGAGAGTGATGGATGCGGCGTTCGCGGGCACGATCGCGGTCACGTTCGTAATCACGATCAGTGGTTCGGCGATAGTCGTCATCGCTGCGGGAGGGATAGAAATAGGCTTTGTAGGAGGTGGTGGGTGAGGGAGCGTAGTCTGGACTTGCAGAGGGCGTGGGATAGCCGGCAGAGAAGTCGGTGTCTCTCATGGTCGAGGGCTTCGAGTCTTTGGCGCGCTTAGGAGAGATGTTGGGCATGGTCTCGGAGCGGCGGATGGGCATGGGCGGCACGTTGCGATCGTCAATCTTCATGCTCGCACTACGAGGGGGCGGGTCTCGGGGGAGCTTGATGGTCGAAGGCGACGATGCCGAGGTATATAAGGTCGTGGGTCGAGTGGCAGAACGGCGTTCGTCGGCCTCGATGATGCCGGGCACACTCGGCCTCCTGTCGCGTTCGCGACGTGGCTGAGGAGATGCAGCAGGCTTGGCCGAGTGTCGGCGCACGTAACCGGTTGGACGACCTGAGCGGTCGACATATGTCTCAGTCTTGGTGGCTGTCGAAGTGCTGCGTGAAAGTGGTGGTCGTTTGTCCCGTCCGAGGTATGCCAGCGTTTCGTCTTCCTGTCGCGAGTAGTGCTGTGCATCGTATCCTCGACGTGATGATCGTTCGCGTTCGTACTCGTCCCTCTCGCGGCCGCCGTCCTCTCGACGCTCGCGTTCTCGATCCAATCTGGCCCTCTCTCTTTCTCGCATCTCCTTGTCTCTGATGGCCTCTTCGGTAGCTCTCCTACGCCTTTCCGCTTCCTGTCTCAAGTCGCCATCACTGTCGTCATCATATGCCGAGTACTTCCTGTCTCTTTCGCGTTTCGTATCTTGATCACGCGTCCTCCTCTTGTCTGTTCGGGATGCTCTTTCGCTCTCGCGTCTCTCGCGCTCCACCACTCTGGCACGTTCTCTGTCATCCCTCGGGGGTACTGCCGTCTTCTTGATGGGTTGTCGTTCGTAATCATCGTGTTTTCGTGACGTGGTTCGTGTTGCGCCGCCGAAATAATCATCCGAGTCGGATCTCTCGGGTCGGCGTTCTTCGTATACTCTTTCAGGTCCTCTGGCGGTAAAGGTGGCTCGGCCAGGGCCAGATGTGGGCACTTCATAGGCAGCGGTCCTGACTTCGACGGGAGGTCTGTTGCTCATATTCTGCTTTCGTAGCTCTGCCATCTTGATCTGGGCATCGTAGCGTGATCGTCGTCCTTCGTCGCTAAGGATCTCGTATGCTTGTTGAATGCGATGGAACTGGTCGGACGCCTCGGCCTTTTTCGACTCGTCCGTGACCTTGTCCGGATGGCATTTCAACACCAGCTTGCGATACGTCGTCTTGATCTGCGCAGGCGTAGCATCTTTGCTGAGACTTAGGGCGACATATGGGTCCGGGGGCAAGGGTGTGGCCATGATGTTTCGGGACGTGTCAAGAGCGGCCTGTCATGAATAGAAAACCCGCAGAGAATGGCGTTATATAAGGTTTCGTAAGAGCGATGGGTTGTTGTTCGTAAGCGTGGCGAGGTGGTGCAGATGGAGTTAAATGTAGCTGCTGAGTGTGATCGAGGGTCGCACCAAGAGCGGTGGGTGCAACAGAAGCCAAGTGAGCAAAACAGCAGAAACAGGACGCAGAGCGGAAGGAGCGAGGTTTGGATAGAGCAAAGCAGGATTCGATCGAGGTGGAAAAAATGAAAGGGCCCCAACGACAGAGGGCCGGGCCGGTAGATGAAATGCGTGCCCAGGGAAAGGTGTGGTGAGCTGTCTGGCTCTGCGCATCGTTGCCCTCGCGGGTGCATCGCTTTTCGCAACCTCTCCCGACTTGCTCCAGCCCTTTCCTGCTTGCATGCCGCTTCCACTCTAGCGTTCGCGCTGCCAGAAACTGCTACCGATGACGTGCAACGATTGGCTAATTTCCTTGCCAGACCCTCTGCCGATCCTCGACTACTCCTTGCTCCAGCATTCAGCTATCTCGTCCAGTACCTTGTAGCTGCTTGACAAGTTGCAGCAAGACTCTTTTCAAACAGACTAGTCACGATTTTCCAATATGCTTTCCTGTTCCTGCCTCTTTCTCGGAGCGTTTGGCACGTTGCGTTCATTCCCCAGCAGCCGTTTTTGACTCTTATGTCCGCACGTGCTTTCCCTTGCCAGCCGTTTGTCCCCGTGGTCGAGCGCGAGTCACGCCTTCTGGACCCTGCCAAACCTGCCTCGATAGCACTGTTCAAGCTCTGGCGGTGAGGATATATTGATAGACGGCGGTAACTGTCCTTTCACGTCAGCGCTCGTCTGTGAAGACAAGTAACTAGTCAGTGCCATTCTCCGTCCGTCCGCCTGCATGTCAATCAATGCCTTGGCCCGGCAACTGAAGGTCATGATTCTTAATGGATCATCTGTCTGTACAACCTCGAGTGCCCTTTCTGCTTCGACCTGGTTAGAATGATCAACCCTGACGACATGGCACACAAACACTCTTCTACGCGGTGCTCTCCCCTGAAACAACCTACGGCCGTCTGTGCATCACTCCACTCGTAGTTGCCATCTCGTCACGGGCAGAAATGTGGACACTGCTCATGCGACTCCGCACCCCACACAAGTCACAATCACGATCCATCCGTGCTCTGAGAGAAGATGCGGCGGGCCGAGGGCGCTTCGACACATATCTAGCACAGACTACTCGTACTCGCAAACGCCCCAATCACCTCTCGTCCGCCCGGGACAACATCACCAGACCTCTGGGTTCACCCACCAGAGCCAGACCGGTGATGCCATGTACACACTGACTACCCAAGCGTGAAACCCGCTGTCTCCTTACCTAGGTGGCGTCGTTGTATGCAAGAAGCCTTCTCGGTATATGTACAAGAAGCAACTGTTTTGCTGCCCAACGACGAAACCGATCCTGGGGACGTCCCTTGACGGCCAACACAGGATACACGTATCGTCGGGTATGCGTGTCTGTAGGCCCCCCATATTCAAAAGTACATGGATTGATAGTAAGCAGCTCTTACACAAGCAACGATAGTTAATTCACATTCTTCTTTCTAGTGAACAAGTGAAAGCACTCAATGGGCCTTCCCGTCAACGTGTCAAGATTCTATAGATGCTCGGCTCCATTCCAATTACGCGAATTCGTCTACAACCGGCAGCTCAATATCTACAACAATCGGCTTGTTGTAGACTCTTTTGGTAATCCCCTTGGCCTTGATACTTGCATTCACGATCAACGTTTTTTGTCTGCCGAGTCGACCCTGTAAAGCTGCCTGATTGCGATCACTCAGGCTTGAGCGTATAGGTTGAGACCGTAAGGCTGATTCGTATCGGTAGGTGATATCTGCCGGATTGGACTGAGAAACTCCCGTCTGAGCTGTCATATTGCTTGAGCCCGACAACATTGTCAGCACTTCGCTTGGCGAACCGGCATCGGTGTCTTCGAGAATGCGTAATAGCGCCGTGTCGCTCTGTCTTTTTCCTGGAGAAAAGGAGACATTGTTTCCACGTGGCTGCTGTCCAAGGATCATACCATTGAGTAATGAATCAACCCCGGCTCCGTCGTTGAACAGGGGATTGTCACCCATGTAGGTCATGTCCAATGCTCTCCATCTTCCTTTTCCCGCAGAATTCGGGACATTTATTTGCGTTGTCCATCTTTCCCAGAATGGCGGATAGGTCCGTCCAAGTTCCCACTCCACCTTCTCAACCCCTCTGGCCTCATGGATCCGACCACAGACCGCTAGGCGAGGCCGAACTTGCCACAAGGTCTTTCTGAGCGCCTCACAGCCCGCCGCTTGCCATTCAGTACTCGCGTCGCGGTGATTGAATGCCGGAGTGTGAGTCAGCAACACGTCCGTATCCAACGGGATATCTGACCAGAGATGCTCAGTCGCGTCATTGTGGCGTGTATATCCGAATGCCCATTCGTCACGCCTGGGCACATAAGGGCTACCGAAGACCTTGAAGGTTGTTCGTGGTCCTGATGGTGACTGGAGTTTAATCGTCCTTGCGCTGTGACATAGATACAGTATGCTCGGATGGTAGCTCCTGACTAGTTCAAGACATTGTTCAGAATTCTGCGGTATTCTTTGGTTGATTCGTCCGCCTTTATCTGGCGCTCCATAGAATTCTTTGTCAAGCGTGACATCGTGGGTACCTGGGTCCTGATCAGGTCTCTGTCAGTTGCAATCGTGTGATGTTGGACTGGCCTGCAATGATGATTTTGATCTCAAAATTTGCTTTACTGATCCACTCAAGAGTGCGGCGTAGATCGTTTATGTCGCCTTGCAATGACAAACCTCCAGCATGGCAAAGGACGTCGCCACTAGGAAGCGGAGGGCGGTAGTCAAAGGTGTCTGAAACGAGCACAAAACGCGTCCTTCTTATGCTGCGGCTAGGCAAGATCGGGCGATAGTCGTGGGCGGACATGTTCGTTCTCGAGTATGAAGGGGAGTCCTTCAATGCAGTTTGAGGGACGCCGGCTGGCTATTGATAAGTTGTGTCGATTTTCCGTTGCAAGCAATACGTATTTGAGTAGCAATGGTCGGCTGCAAGATAAGTTTGACAAGAAGACCGTGTGATGTGCTGAGGCATTTCCGAAATGCAAAGGCAAGCATGTTCTGAGGAAGGAGCAATCGGATCGTGGACCTTTTCCTCCTGTCCGAATGCCAAAAAAGGCCCTGTTTACGAACTGGATTAAAGGCGAACGTCGATTCGCTTAGTCACATAATGCTTGCATCGACAGACTCGATAGATGTCTGATAATATTGTGCCTTTTGCTTTCCCACGGCTAAATCTGTGGACGTTTTCGTTCTTTCTCGATGCAGTGGTCAATTTTGTTTCTTATCCTCTCCAGCATCTTGATATCGTGAATCAGTAACTAAAAGCAAAAGTGAGACTCTTGTTTCCGATACAATGTCCCTGCGTTCGGTCATAGTCTCTTTGCTCAACCTCACTCAAGTCATCCCAGGCCTTTCGTTTCTTGCGGTTGAGATATCTGAGAACTCCTCTGTGTGTCAAGATGACCACTATGGTTGCCGTGCATATCGATATGAGAACTTTATTGCCAGTATAATAGTACGGCTTGTCCTGCTCTCTGTATATCTCTGGTCGTTTAAGTCAGCTCGATGACCTGAATACGTGTTATATCCGACTTACGTGCGGCTGCAGCACTGCCAAGTTCTTGAATGGTACCAAACAGAGCAACAGCTATGCCTCGTTTCTTGGGATCGAAGCTGTTGCAACTGATCCAAGAAACCATGATGGGCTGTGAGCTGGGTGCGCCGATGATCAGCGTGGAGATTGCAAATCTGGCCCAAGCATAGCCATGCGAGGGTAAGAGCAACAATGTCATAAACAATGGTATCTCTATACACGTCGGTATCATACTGTGAAATGTCTTTTCGTTGAAGTGTCCACTGCTTCGTGTGAGAGTGAGCACAGTGACAACGCGTAGAAGGTCGGAAGGTATTGTCAAAACGGTGCTCTCAAATCTCGAAAAGCCGAGTTGCCTCAAATTCAGCACAAGATATTGGGAAACAGGACTCTTGGGAATGTAGATGATCGATGCACAGAACCAGAAACCGATCAACCCTGGGGCAGTGGTAAGTTAAGAAGTGAGTTGTAGCGGCAGGTGTACTTACCTGGATCTTTCAGAGTATTCCAGATATCACGCAGACTGAGGTGCGTTTTGGTACCCGTTCTACCCTTCGAAGGGTCATCTCTGAGCAGCCTGTTGATCATGATCACTTTCAACATCAGCACACCTCGACTTCCAGATGCTACATGGAGCTCACTTTGTCCTCTTTTCGAAAACCAGGGCTTCCTCCAGAGAGCGGTTTGAGTCCTTGTTGGCCCGGAAGGTAGGTAAAACAGACCCTAGAAATGATTAGATAAGTGTCTGTTGTTGTAAATTCGTTCCATTACCACAAGGCCAATCATGAAAATTAGCAAGCCGTTGATCAAGATCAACCAGAACCAGCCTGATTGTTCCACGTCAGTAACCGATCAACGATGGCAGCCATGATAAGGTATTACCTGGTTTACCAGCCACTCCTCGCATAGTGAGTAAGCCAGCAGCCAGTAAGGAGGACAAGGCTTTTGCGACCTAGTGGAGTATCAAAAAAAATGGGCCATATCTTTGATGTAGGGGGGTGACTTACATTGATCCCAGAAGTCAAGATGGCAAGTCGAAAGCCCAACTCTTTGTTGGTATAGAAATTGGATAAGCACATCACAGTCAACGGACCAAATGCCCCTCCAAGTAATCCCGTCAAGGCTCTACACAGATAAAATCCAGCCTCACTTGACATCCATGCTTGAGTCCAGGCTAGACGACCCTTCGTCAGTACTCGAGAATAGACCAATGATGGGGTCTTACAGACCTACAGCTCCCCATGCACACATCAATCCAGGGTACATAAATCGGTATCCATAGCGCATAGCGATCGTTTGTGATGGCAATCCCGCAATCAACCAGCAGATTCGGTGTATCATTGTTCCCTATCTCTCTCTTAGCTGGACTGTAGAGCATTTAGCTGCATCTACAGACACACATTACCATATTCTGTCATAGTGAACCCAAGGTCGTGGAGAAAATTGTCGGCGAGAGCGTTTGACATGTTCGTAGCATCAAGTTGTGCGGCTGGAGTATGTTAGTCATGTTTCACAAGTTTTCAATGCAACGCATCACCGAAGTACATGAGTGAGAGCCAGGCGAGAAGCCGAATGTCAGTCTTTCTCTTGACTCTGGACTCTTCCTCGGCTGTCCAGGTTGCATGAGTATCGTAAAACTCCCGGCCTTCGAAATGTATGTGTGGAATTGTGGCGTCCGGACGATGTTCTACCAGCGTAGAAGCTCTTGAGAACTGAAGCGAGAGAGCATCGGATGCGTTTTGGTGCTCTTTGCTTCCGTTCGCTGCTAAAGGAGGCATACTACCGTCAAACACTGAGAGACCAGACAAACGAGTTCAAGAAAGAAAACATAGAAGCTGTATGTTGGGCATTGGAGCAAAAGGATATTGCCTTTTCGTTAGCCATATAGGCGTATATTCATGGCCGTGCTTAATGTGATGTCAATCAAGGCCCAGAAACGGGTGTGAAACATCTGCCTCGTGACATTGACCAGAATGTCAGCAAATCAGAGTAACATACTGTAGAATATATGCTCTAGCCAAGAGAGACGAGAAGCACGATGTCGTGAGCGGATGCTCGACTGGATGGACTCATCTTTGACTTTGAGTCTGATTGCGATAGGAGACGAGAAACACCATCTTATTTAGAAATACGAGGCCAGCACTGGTCTTTGTGCATTTGAAAGGTCCAATCTGTTTGCTGTATTGAGGAGACGGATATTCATGATGTATGAAATCCAACTCATTCGCAAAAGTAACTTGAGCATGATCCATGGAAGTCACCAACCGGGTCGTATGTTCGCGATGTATCACTTAGAGGAAACAAGGAAAGGAGCTCCGAGACAAGACTAGATTGCAGCATGTGATGACCGACTTTGACGTCTCCCAAAGTGAGTATAGAGCTTGAACGAGGTCAAGAACGCTGTAGATTTAACTTTGCCAGGGTGGCACTCTCGGTAGTCGAGCCGTTACTTGTCAAGTTTAACCGTGTGGTGTAACTTTAGCCGTGCTCGAGTGAATGCGTCATAGAAAGTCATACAAATGCCTACGAAACACCACATTCGATTGAATTGATGGAGCTCCGAGTCTGAACAGTAGCACACATGATACCTATTCTATCCGCCAGTCGCCGATTCCAAATTGCAGGTTTATCAGCAATCGCAGTAACGACGACATCGTATCTCGCAGCGAGGATGTCAAGCATCAGTCAAACTAGCAGTCCCGAGAAGGTGTGGAACGGCTCTGCAGTACCATATCGACCCCAACATCAGGAGTGGCCATACGTCCAAGCAGATTTCAAGCGCATGGATGAAAGCCCGGACAACTCATTCTACAGCGACAGCAGGTTCGTCACTCACATCGACGATGCTGCCATTGCGAGCCTCAGGAGATATTATGACACCGTTTTGCCACGAAAAGGCCGAATCTTGGATCTTTGTAGCTCCTGGATCAGCCACTATCCAAGAGACGTCGAGAAGGCAGCAGCACAGGGTGAACTTAGGGTCATTGGTCTAGGAATGAACCATGCCGAACTTGAGAAGAACCAGGTACTCTCTAAAAGAATACTTCAAGACCTGAATGAGGATCCGAACATTCCTCTCACTGTGTGCGGAGAGCACGCTGTCAGTGGACTCCAAAGTGCAGACAGTGTCGACAGTGAGAGCGGACTATTGGATTGTACGACTTGCGTTGTGAGCCTGGATTACTTGACTCGCCCGAAAGAGGTTCTCGAGAGTGTCAGACAATTGACGAAGACGGGTGGAAGCTGTCAGATCATCGTGTCCTCAAGAATGTTCCCGACCAAGGCCACAAGCGCCTGGATCAAGAGAACACCGGAACAGCGTCTGCAGATGGTTGGAGATTATCTCCACTTTGCTGGTTGGAAGGACATTGAGGTTATCGATATAAAGGCAGGGGATGCTGCAAATGCCCCAGCAGAAGATGAAGGCGGATTGCAGGGCTTCATGCAAATGATGGGTATGAGTGGAAGTGATCCGTTGTGGTGTGTTCGAGCCTTCAAGCGAGACTAGACATCGGGCCATTTGTTGATCGATATCTCCACCGACTGTTCAAAAGACTTGCCGCAACGTATTGACAACATATGACACCCAGTGCCTAGCAAGTAGTCAGAACATCGACGTACCTCTTTCACATCTTGTTCCAGACATTGATGACACTGTGGAAAAGCATGCTATACGCTTGTTTAGGAGATAGGTCCACTGCTGAAGCTAGACCATATCTCGATCCATGTGTTGGCAGGCAACCCTTTGAAGGCAAACCTCTTAGAGCGAAAGTTGCAAGCTGGAAAGCGATTCAGATATTCCGTGGTCGGCCTTGACCGACGCCACGCAGCTGTGCACAGCCGCAATAAAAAGCACGCTTCTCACGGACACCGACGTCCGGGTGTAACACGAGGTTAGAATGGTGGACTGAGTAGCAGTACTCTGAGCAGTCATCGAAGGTTGCTAGAACGAGGAGAAGGATAGAACATGAGGTTCGAAAAAGTGACATTTAGCAAAGTCCCTCAAGTTTCAGCAAGCGCCTGTCGGCGAGGCGAGAGAGGTACAAGTTCCTGTTTCGGCGAACACAGAGCTGATGGAGGTGGTCAGGGCTGACAGAGGTGAAAGGTCAGGTTTAGCATGTCATTGGTCGGGGGATCCGTCTTACTTCACACCACGGAGCTGTAGTCGCAAAATAGGCGGGCTTGTGGGTGCTAGAGGGATGCGGCAAGCAAGCATAATGCGCACCTGCAGCGGGGTGTGAGTTCGGCGTATGCACGAGCCCTGTGCGAGCAGTCGCTCTCGAGGGACATGAAGTTAGCGAGTGTAAGTAGCAGGCATAACCGCAGATGCTGAGAGGGCCGTCTAGGTGCTGACGAGTGTGCAGTCTCGGACGGCAGGGCGCGTGGGAAGGCAGCCAGTTCCGCTACTGCGCGACTGACGAGTACAAGCAGGAAGCTGGAAGCAACGAAAATAGAAGGAGTGAATCGAAGTCTCAGCACGCACGCACGCTCGTAGCCATGTCATTATTGCATGCATCTATGTGCCGCGGCATAGCCCAGCGAGCGTCAGCCGCATGCATGTCGTGTAGAGTGCCTAAAGTAGGTCGACTTGGACGTGGACTGGCCGTTCAAATACAGAATAGCCCCGCCGTCAAAGAAGCTTTTCTTCAACCACCCTCTTTCTAGAGTGCCTGCCTCAGCAACCCATTTCTCTATTTCCTTGTTTTGTTCTAAGCTACTAATTACTAACCCACACAGCAAGCACGTCCGTACGCTCCAGTTCGCCAGTACCAACGCTGGCCGACGGGCCCAATATCGCTCGGAAAAAGATAATACCCGCCAGAACCCATCGCATCGCATCGCATCGCATCTACCACGTCCCTCTCCTCCCGGAACATAGTCAAACGCAGAGCTACTGCTGGTGGTAGCAATGCCTCTCCAGCTGCTCCCTGCATCCGCAGCGGCGTTCGCTCCTCGATCGGCTCCCACGATAGTGCTAGGCTCGCGGGTCGAGACATGGCTCACGCAGACACTCAAACGCATTAGTCGCGTCAAGCGTCCTCTCAACAGCGTTCCCCAGCACTATCGTTTCCTGACAGAGACTCTGGGCGCGCCGTCTGCCATCTGGCTCCTGTCGTCGCTCATGTTGCCCAACGCTCCACACTCGGAACTACGCAAAGACTCGGATC
The DNA here is from genome assembly GCA_023848595.1 of Aureobasidium sp. EXF-10727. Taxonomy (NCBI): domain Eukaryota; kingdom Fungi; phylum Ascomycota; class Dothideomycetes; order Dothideales; family Saccotheciaceae; genus Aureobasidium; species Aureobasidium sp. EXF-10727. Next base: position 41,828 of record SWBF01000082.1, read on the forward strand.
CGCTGAGGGAAGCCATCGCCAACTACACCCTGACCCCGGTCCAAGCATACGTCGTTCATGTCGACATGGTCTCGCAGCACGAGGTCGCCTTCAAGCTGACCCAAGACACCATCGACGCCCTGATAGACTACCACAACGACATTTACTCGGTCGACATTGCTGCCAGTACCTATGCCTGGCCCGAGAAGGACAACCAGATTAAGACAATGCAGGAAGCCTTTGTGCAAGCTGTCAACCGCTTTGTCTACCGTACATCTGTCCGTGCTCTAGAGGGCATGGAAGACGAAGGCGCTGGTGAGCTGCTCGAAGGGCGCAGCGACGACGTCAAGACTGCCATCATGAATCTGTTCTTGCCTCTTCTTCCACCCCCTCCGCAGGTTGTTGACTTGATCGCCCCTGCTCCCGTCATGCCGGCCTCGTCTTTTGTACCTGGCCATTGGTGGCAGCCCGCCCAAGCATACGCTCTGGTTCCCAGTCCTGTAGACCCTTGGCAAGTCTTGCCTTCAAATCCTGGCACAAGTGCTGCTGCCGCTCCACCACCTCAGTACTGGTTGTCTCTTGGCATGGACCCTGTCCAGCTGCCTTCTCCGACACCCTCGTACAGCCAGTCACCTGTCCACGTCTCTGAGCCGCCCTTCTATACCTCGGCTCAGGCTGATAGCGGCATAGCGGTCATGTCAATGCCTTTGATACCTTTGCCGAGCGCCTTGCCCTCGTGCGGCACAAGCATGGCAAACACTGGATTTGATACCATGGGCTGGAGCTTCAATGCTTTTGCACCGCAATATGCTACCATCTAGCACTGTGTTCCAGACACATGTCTTTCGACATAACGTCAAGTCGACGGCGCTGATGGCACGTCTCCCATGTTGGTGATCTGGCCCATCCCAACCGCTACATCATGAGCTTGAATGCAGCTGTGCCAAAGAGCCAATGCATTCAGCCATACGGACTGTCGACATTACCTCCCCACTTAGATGCGATGCGATGCGATCATTTACACTGGTACAAGCCCGAGTCTAACACGGCTCCTTTCTCAGCGCATAGGGCGGCGTTTTATCTTTTTCCTTACTCATCTTTTCCGTCATTTGAGCGAGCGATTCTGCATTTTGCTTTTGTTGGGCCTTGTTGAGCAAGCGTTACTGGTTTTCTGCTTCTGTTCTTGTGTTTTTAACGTTTTGCCTGTTGCTGGACGACAACGCCATTTTCCTTGTGTTCTTTCTTGTCATGACTGTTATGCAAACGCAGGTTACGATTGCATGGGAAAGCAAAAAGGGAGACATTATAGGCCTCACGGCTTCGAAAGAGCAGGACTCTTGGGGTTTCTTTACTCATCTCACAGGACCGCGCTGGACGCGTTCGACCTCTCTTTCCAGGTCTCGTCTGCTCTCCCTTTGAGTGTTCCTGGTTTCTAATGGTCTGCTAGCCGGACTTGGAGACTAAGCGCTCTTGGAGAAAGCAGGACTCAAAGGACGGCCCTGCACCCTGGGGGTGAGCGCATGTTCTTTGAGATAGAGACCGCCGGTTCATCTGGATCGTGATGAGTATCCGGTATGCTCATCGTTGTCAAGATTGCTGGCTGCACAAGGCATGCACAAGTGCTGGACAAGTCCGACCATCAGCTCAACACTGCTAGTTCAGTGTAAGCACATTGGTAGTCTAGCCAGCACAAACCATAACTCTTGGACATCTTTCGTGTACGGCTAGTCCGGAAACGAAACCATGTCACGAGTCTGTGTAACAAACGCCCTCTCTCCAGCCCTGGTGGCTGGCTAGAACATAGAGAGACGTCTTGCCGACGTGTAGGAGGGGAGGTCTTTTGGAGTCTTCCAAGAACCTGACCATGTCCACTCACTCTTTTCAGCATCCGGCATGTTGAATAGATCCGAGTGGGAATGCCATGGTCAGTTCTGGAGACTCTTTCCATATCATCCAACGTCTCTGACCAAGGTTCTTGTTTAATGCCGAGCTTTACCTGTATCTGAGAGACACGGAGATATTAGAATAAAAACTCTTTACACTCCTCTTTTTCTTCTCATCTTCCTTCTTTTGGCATTTGTGTTCTCGACCTGAAATGTGGTGGATCTCCTTGGTCTTGATCATTTAGTCGTCCATAGCAACTGACGGATAGAAGCAATCCATGGTGCCATGGAGGGATTGCGTATCTATACTGGCCGCAAAACCTAACGCGCCCTCGGTATATTATAATTCATCTCATTCCAGGAGAAAAGAGGCAGCACGCCACCCATCCACCCACCCACCCACTCAACAAGCACGGCAAACCACACCAAACGGTGCATGTTTGAACCGGGCCAACCACCCACATATTTTAGCGAGAAGCACCAACCCCCGTTTCCCCTTTGGACCCTTTGACTGCTGTGTGAGTGGTTCGGTGGACTATCTAAACGTCTACAGTTTTTCGAATTTAGCCATTCCCCTCGTATTAGCCACCAGCATCCACCAACACCCGTTGCAAAACTTACCCCGACATCCGCATATCTGCCAAAAAGTATATTTCTTTGCATGGTGTTTGTGTTTGCAGATAAACAAATATAGACTTTGTGGTTCTCGCTCCCCTGCTAAACGGTCATACATGGGCGTATGTATATAAAACGTAGAATGTGCAGAAATGTATAGTGCAGTGAACGATATTCTAGAAGTATAAAGTAGGTGCAGGCTTATACTGAGCCCCGTTATTGTAGGTATAGTTTGCTGTATAGGTGGAATATCAGTATGCCGTTATACTGCATGTATAAGCACAGGACATATGTACGCATTAGTTGGCTTGAACAGTGTTGATGTTCATGCAGACACAAACTCCCTCTAGGATTGGATCTACAAGTCACTGGCACATATAGACAAGACTGAGAAGTAGGTATAAGCCAAAAAGAGCAATTGTAACATTCTGGTTTATTCATAGCCATAAATCTCTTTCTCTTTCCCTTCAATCTCTGTCTCTCTCTCTCTCTCTCTCTCTCTCTCTCTCTTCTCTCTCTTTCCCCTTTCGCTGAATGTGGTATCTTTGACAATAAGAAAAAAAAGCATATAAAAAAACAAAGTGAAAAACTGAAGTGAAAAGCCCATTATTCTTGTGTGTTGCGAGTCCCTGTCCTCAGGAACGTTGATCGTTAAAACATGATGCGATGAAAATATGCCTGGCCCCTGGTGTTGGTGTGGGAGACTCCGTGCAGAGCAGAGCTCCTTCATCTTGCTGTGTGTTTGGTGTTTCGTCCTCGTATATCTTTAGCCATTACAGCCCGTCGGAAGCAAGACAGTTCCTGTCGAGCTGTCGTTCAGTACATCGTCAATCTCTTCAACAACTTCTTCATCTTGCTGCTGTCCTTGGTAGGGGTGACGGCGAAGGCTCCATATCTTCCGGTGACGTCGTCCGAGAAGGTAAGTTGCTCAAGTGCCAGGGGATCCTCGACTCTCGGGCTTGAGTAATCATATTGACCTGGCTTTGATGCACGGACAGGCGAGTCGTCCAAGACTTTGTTCTCAGGCTTGGTCAGAGTGACACGCAGAGTCATCGGGCGTTGCTTAGGCTGGAAGTAACTGCTGTCGAAGCGATGGACTGGCAGATATGCCGAGTGAATGTGCCAGCTGCTTTCCGAGTTGGGAGTCCAGGGTTCGTCGTCAGAGTCGAGTGCGAATTCATCTTCGTCGTCGCAAGTCATGTCATCTGATGAGCTCAAGCCTTCGTCGAGTTGGTAGTCCGAGTTCGAGTGCGAGCTAGTTGGAGGGGAGTCCTCCTCGGTGTGGTATCCAAAGTTGAGGACCTCATCGAATGCTTCAGGAGAGGCAGTGCATTGGCGGATCAACATTCTGGTCTTGGGGTCCAGGTATTGTCTGGTTGTGGAGCTTGGAGTGTCAGGAACCTTGGAGACGACTTTGGTGTAATCGAAGGGACTTTGCGACATGATGGTGGTACGAGAGTTTCCGAGAGGGTGGCAGCCCAGTGGATTGAAGGGTCGGACAGAGGCATTAGAAGATACGACAGACTCCGTGCGGGGACGAGACGAGGTGCGGCTGCTGGTGACTGAGGTATATCCACCATCAGAAGTAGTTGGCGTCGAAGGGACGGAAGAGGGTCCGGCCATAGTGTAGCGGCTGAAAGATGAACTGGCGTAGCTGTGGCTGGTGGTAGCGCCTCCGTCGGTCCAAGATCTGAGGGGAAGTGGACGAGCGTTGTCGTGGCGAGGTTGCTTGGACAGTTGCAGTTCGCATGCGGCTCGGATCAGGATGTTCTCCTCTGTGGTGAAGTGAAGGCGGCGGATCTTGTCGGGCAATGAAAGAAAGAACAGAGCCTCGTCGTTGCTAAGGTCGTGGCCACCGCGGCGGTTAACTGACTTCAGTCTATGAAGATAGAGCTGCGACCTGGATATGTATAAGTGTGACGATCTCTCAGCCAGGGCGCGTAGATCGTACTTGGAGTGTTCGCTGGAGCCGGAGGTGCGTTCATGGTGGATGCTATTGGCCCGAAGACGTTGAACTGAAGTGCTCAACTTTCTTCTGTGCATCTATTGTCAGCAGCTAGTTCAAGCCTTCAAGGTACGTCACCAAATCGGTGCACAATGGCTGGATGCAACTTGGGCGTGCAAGTAGGAGATAGATGAAACTTACTCAAAGCCGAAGGGCTGGGCGTCTGCTGCAGGTGCCGTGCTCAGCATTGTGTAATGTTCGAGAATGTCGACGCTATGGGTGGGCTTCGATGGCAATATATGTATTGGCATGGGAAGCAGAAGAAGAAAGCAGATGGAGAGTCGGAGTCTTTGCAGCAGCACCAACGGCTGGGTGGAGAACAGGCCGTTGCAAAGCTCACTTCAAGAAACAGGCACACTATCTGGCAGCGAAGTGAGGATTCCTGCAAGGAGTAATTAAGCTCTAAATGTGTGAAGGATCGTTGCTGTTTGCTGTTGTGTAACAAGACGGAAGCGAGAGCCCTGGTCTACTCGCACGTGGGTTCCCGGCGATTAAATATAACATGGTCAGTCGTCTGTCCGCATGTTCCTTCTAAGGCGAGAAGGACTGCGAAATGACCTGCCTGAGGGCTCTTTCTGACCAGACTGTCAGCTTCAGCAGGCAGTCGCGGCCAACGTTAAATCTGTCAAATCTGAGCCAGAGTGAACCTTGACCGTGGCCTCCGACACCCGCGACGGTTGGCCTTGCCCCCTGCTCATCACCTGCCGGACCAAACATCCAATCATTAGGATGCCACCCACTCCCCGATAATCTCGTGGATCCATGGGCAGGCATCCGTCCGCTGTCAATGCGATGGGCCTGCGAGCCACAGTGTCGGAAGTGCACAGCAGACTCAGCGACCGAGCACATGGGCCATTGGCCCTCAGCTGGAGCGAGCGATAATCTTGCATTGAACGCACGTTGCCAGCCCCTCCTGTTGGTAATCGTGTCTACCGCTTGCGCAGCGCCACGCCTTATTGACCGTTGGTACTGTTGTACAACAAGGAGAACTCAGGAGACTGCTCAACTGCTCTCCCCACAGCTTAGATTTTTGCTGACATGGAAGACGTCATGCGACAACAAACAAACAAACACGAACAAGAAATATCGAGATACACCACAACTTATTCAACTTGCCCGATTGCACGAGAGTTCCAGCGCCGGCTATCGGGAACTGCAGCATCAGGCATATTCGAGGCGGTGAACATTTGTACAGGCATGGCAGCTGTTACATTCCTGACGATGCCGGTCTTCACATCTTCACGATAATAACGGTGAACGATAATGCATGATTAATTTTCATTTCCTGGCTATTTTTATGCGACCTTGATGACGACCTTGCCGAAATGGCCGCCCTTGACAAGATATTGCATAGCGTCCTTTGCCTCGTCAAAGCTAAAGACCTTGTCTACAATCGGGTGAATCTGCTTTTCTGCATAAAGCTGCAGCAATTCCTCGAAACGATCTTTCGGGCCATTGATGTGTCCCTTGAGGGTGACATTACGTCTCAATGCCAGGACGTTGATGTTGAGAGCATCGCTTTCGGTGTCCTGCTTGCCAGAGAGATAACCGATGCTCGAGATGAGGCCACCAAAAGCGATAGAGTCGAAGCTCTGGCGCACGGTTTGGGCACCACCACACTCGAGGATAATATCGACACCTTTGCCCTTGGTGAACTCCATCGCTTTCTCGGACCAGTTGGACACCTTCTTGTAGTTGATAGTGTAGTCGGCTCCAAGCTGACGGGCTCTCTCAAGCTTCTCATCCGAAGACGAAGTGACGATGGCTTCTCGGGTTAGTTTGATGTTCCAAAGGCTGGGCAACAAATGTACTCACTCTTCAAGCCACATGCTTTGGCAATTTGCAAGCCACTGATTGAGACTCCTCCAGTACCCTGAGGAGATTGTCAGCATGACTTGTCCGCAAGCAACGGGGTCTCTTCTGATCGACAAGAAAAAGTGTGCCGTGTGACTGCAAACACTTCTGCAGTGCAGTGGGAAACGAGAATCGACTCGTGGTATATGAGCACGTACCTGGAACAAGACAGTTGTCTCGGGGTCGCTGACGGGCTTTCCCATTGGCTGGTTCCAGTTCATGGCCATGAAGGCGGTCACACCAGCGATTGGCAGGGTCGCAGCTTCTTCGTTACTCAAATAATCGGGGACTGTGACCAGAGCAGTGTCGGGGAAGACACGGTACTCTTGGAGGACACCCTCCAAGGGCAGACCCATACCGGATGCCATGTCACTCTCCTTGACCTGACCCGTCTGATGGGTCTGGAGGAATATAGACGCGACTCTCTGGCCTTCTTTCAGGGATGCTCCAGGTCCGGCTTTGACAATAGTTCCGCACATGTCGGATGCAATAACGAGGGCTTTGCTTCCCTCATTCAGACTCTTGTGGTGGTTGTAAAGTCCATCTGCCACCTCGGTATCGCGGTAGTTTAAGGACACGGCCTGAATCTTGACCAGGACCTCCTTCTCCCCGGGCTGAGGAATGGCAGTCTCGCCTCGGTAGAGTTTCGAAGAGCCATCCTGGTTGGTGAGCCATTGCTTGTTCTGAGTGGGTTGGGCCATTTTGATGATACGTTGGTGTGGAAAAGATTGTCAAGGTGGAAAGATAGTCTTATCGTACAAGTACAAGTACAGCCACTTGATTATGAAGCACAGGTTGAAGTTGGATTCTTCTGGAAGGCTGGGCATCTGGAGAAGCCATGTCAAAGTCACATAGGCCCGATGTCATATCAGTTTCAGAGCGGTCGCCTCGGTGCTCTCTTCTGGTATCAGACGTCTTGGCAGAAGTGAGAACATGGTACGAGGACGCTCGGAAAGTTCATGGCAGCAACAGATAGCACAAGAGTCTTGATGCGCATTAGTGAAGACCAAGGGGATGATTGCTATAGTCATAATCTTTTAATGCATGTAGACTGAATATTTCTTTTTTTTTCTTTATGTTTCAAAACCGTCTGTGCGTGTGGTTGCTCCGAGGCGGACGTCATTGTTGTTGTTTTTTCGACGCGAGCGTTGAAAATCGGGGGAGCTTCGCGAGCGTTTGTTTGTCCTCGGTCGTGCTATCCACCAACGCTGCAGATTGTACCAGTCGACTGACTCCAGCAAGCTAGAAGGACCTTTCTGTTTGTGTCTTTTGTTCCAGTATATCCAACCAACATAGCAACAATGGCGCGACGCTCGTCAGCCAGGATCCGTGCGAAGCAGTCGGCCACGCCACAGGTATCCCCGACCTCGACCCCGATGCAACCAAGAGCTGCGCTGATGATTCAATAGGCGCAGAGAGTGTCTGACATGGGCGTCGACAGCGATGCCATCAAGACACCACGTACCGCTCCCAAACTCTCTGCCGTCGACGAACATGACGAGCCGCAACCCACACCAACCAGAGGCGCCCAGACACCGCGTGACGGCACCCCTATACAACCCAGCGCACAGGAGATGCACCCCCAGAAATACCAGATGAGCACAGCCAAGCCACTCGACGAAGCACGATGGCTAGGTTTCAGCAGCAACAAGACCAGCCAGCAGACGCCCACCAAGACTCCCAGAGCCCCACAGAACATCATGGACAACGCTCCCGACTTCAGCTTCACCTTCCAGCGCCCAACCTTGAACCTCAGTCCACAGGCTCGCGCGTTGATGGACGAGACAAGAGGGGAAGCGGCAAAGATTCGTATTGAGATGCATGCCGCACAGAAGGGCCAGCCGTCAGCCAGCGACGTCTTGGGTCGTAAGATTGCTACGCCCTCGGCCAAGGTCGGCCGCTTCAGCGACGTGCACATGAAGGCCTTCAAGAAGATGGACTCGATTGCCGACCATCCCTCGGCCTTCCGCGCCAGAGACAACAGGCCCTTGGCCACCGACAAGCCCTCTGCACTCAAGCGTTCGCCGTCCAAAGCCGAGCTTGAGCGTCCGTCCTCGTCCTCTTCGTCTACCTCGCTGCCTCGTCCTGCATCGCGCGACAACCTCGACCCAGGTCCGGCCAAGCGTGTCAAGCGTTCTGCCGACGAAGACGCCACCACCTCGCGCCCCAATGCCACGCCCAAGCCTGCCCTCAAGAGCGCCATCAAGACAAACATGACGCCCCGCTCCATCAAGCCTCCTCAGTCAATACTCAAGTCGGCCAAATCCGCCCGTCGTACCACCATGATTCCATCTTTCCAACGCAGTCCTGTCAGGCCCAACATGACCAGTGCAAGCATCCAGCATGAGCAGGCTCAAGACAAGCAGAAGGAGCAGCGTGCACAGCTTCTGTCAAAGTCTCCGATCAAATCTCCAGTCAAGTCAACCATGGCCGATCGTATCGCTCGCTTTGAGCCTGAGCCTCCCGAGAGCCCGCTGCTGAGTCGCAGTCCGGCCAAACATGCATCTCCGACCAAGATCCGCGTTGCTCAAGAGCCCCCTGATGATTCTTCCAAGCTCCCTTTCCTTGCTCGATCTCCTGCAAAGAAGATGGCTGCAGCTCAAGACATCCAAGACAAGGATGCACCTAGCGATAAGCACATCAAGCAACCATTGCTTGCTCGTTCTCCTGCCAAGATTCCAGTGTCTGGAAGCTCCTTCGACACCGCACAGCAACAAACACCGGGAAAGCCTAGTCTGTTCGCCCGCTTCAATCTGCTACGTCAGTCTCCTGTGAAATCCATCCTGCGTACCCCACAGCGCCTGTACTCGGACGATCCCTTCAAAGTCGCTAACGGCACCCACCTCTCAACTCCACCCAACGCTATCTCGAATGCCGAAAAGGCTGGCCCTCCACCCCCTCCCAAGACATGCCCTGTCATCAAGCATGTCGACTTTTCTGCTTCGACCAAGGCCTTAGACCAAGCCGAAGAGACCCCTGACACCCCTACAAAGGCTTCATCTCCTCCATCAAAGCCTAATGACCAGACTGCTATTGCCTACCCTACTCTCCCCACTACTTCTGACGAGACCGAGCAACCCAAGAAGGCCTATCGCCGCATGACCATGGCTGGCACTCCTAACGACTTCACCTTCCGCGCTGGTGAGCAAGCTATTACCTTCGCACCATCGCCTCGTCGTACCACTTCTCAGGAGATCAAGCCCTCCATCCGCTCCGTCGAACACTCACCCGAGCTTCCCGCAGCCACCGGCACCAAGCGCAAGGCCGACAATGACGACTTGAGAAAGGATACCGCCACCACCACTACAGCCAGTGACAAGGAAAACGACGACTTCGAACAGCGTCCTGCCAAAAAGGCCAGATCTGACAGACCCGAGCCCACGCGCCCATCCATTGCTGCTACTACCGTCAAGACTCCAGTCAAGAAGATTCCCACAGTGGGCGTCAGACCAAAGTCCTACACCCAGAAGCCCAAGGAGAAGCGTCCGGGCATGTTGAGTGCAGCCCGCCTGGCCGCCCTCGCAACCCCAAAGAGACGCTGAACAGACGCCTCCAATCATCCATTCAAGAAGACTCTTGAACAGTCTTATGGAATTCTCGTATCCTTTCTCCATTGCGTTTTGTTGTCTTTTTTTTTTGATTCTTTTCTTTCGGATATACTTATTCCCCCAGACACACCATGACATGATTGTTTCTTTTTCTTTTCTTTTTGGTAGAAGGTGTTGTTCCAGACATTACTGTAATTCAAACCGGCAACTTGGAGGTTGTTTTGTTTCTTTGTCCATAATTGGACAACTTGATCAGGGGTTACAGGCTCTGATGAAGCAGAAAGGCATTGTTGGTTTTCCAGAGCATTTGGGAAAGGGGGGGTTTATTGGGTGGACTTATGCATTTCGTTTTACTGGCAGCATGGAATGTGGAGTGTGGTGTTGCCTGTTTTCTATACAACTCGGACAATGCGAATTGATTGTGGTTTTTCGATTTGTTTCTGCTTCGAATGATCTTCATCCACATGTTAATGCCATCGCAACCACATCATCACGAATGTTGGTCCTGTTCTTGAAATACTACAGCTTGTCAACAAGCCGATCCACATGTTGCTGTTTGATGACATGATGCTCGTACAGTAAGATGATTATTGTCATATTGTTCATTTACCCTACTTTTTATTCCTACACTCGTACCAACACTGCCATCTACCAAACCCAACAACAGCATTTGTGCTTTCGATCCGCTCCTGATTCCTACAGCCCTCACTTCTCAACGATTCGACCGACCTAGCCTTTCACCCAGCCAGTTCTTGAGTCCAACCGCACTGCTCTTCTTGCCCACAGCTTTGAACTCGAACCTGCTTTTGTCGGGTAACTTCATATGATCATCACATTGCTCTCGGAGCTCCTGATCAAACGAGTTCCTGATTGGCCTTGGTGGTGGTTGATTCGTTGCACCCAGCATAAACGGCACTGACGAATGCTGTTGCTGTGTCCCAGGCTTTTTGTCTGTGAGTGAATTGAATGGTGGAGCAGGAGGAGCTCGACTTAGAGGTCCATCTCTCTCCTTGCCGAAATGGTCTCGCCATCGGTCCGTTGCGGATTTGTGGCTACGCAAGCTGTCGATGCTGCGGACGTGTTTGAGAGCCGATCCTACACCCAAGCCTTCGATCTTGACTGGTGATGAAAACAGCTTCTCCTTACGCTTCGACGGAGGTGTGACGTACTCCATCATGCCATTACCGTTGCCAGAACTAGCACTGTTGCTGTCATAGTTGTTGTGACTGTATATGGTGTAGCTTCCTACAGTGATACCGCCCATGGCCAGGTTACTTGGTTGTTTGTGGACCTCTCGTGCCGGTCGAGACACGATCCTTGTAGTACCTGTCCTTGCGTTTTCTTTACCAACAGATTTGCTCCGCAGAGGTTGCTTGACTGCGGCGGGTTGCTTTGAAACTTGATGTTTGCGTGGCGAATGTTCTAGAGCTTCTCCGAGTTGTCGAAGGTCTGCCGCCGAGGCACGCATGCGCTCAAGAGATTGTTGCCTCGGTGCTGCGAAGGCGCGACCTTGCAATTGTGATGGCCGTGTTAGAGCAGCAGCAGGCACTCGTCCTGGAGACGCCGAAGTCTGAGGGATCTGCACAGAGGCTTGAGAAGTGACACGCTTGTGACTGCGGTGATGGAGACGCTTCTCCTCAATTGCCGCAGCAACTTGAGCTACAGAGTTTGGGAGGACATCCAATGAATTCTGCTTCAATCTTAGACCTTGTTCGGACAACCATGAATATTTTCTTACCATGTGGATGACGATGATTGGCAGCTGAATAGATAGTATCTTTCTGTGGAATCTGCTGTTTAGTTTCAGAGCAGATCAGGGCAGTCAAGTGCGTGTAACTTACGTGCGAGACCCTCCAACGGTGACATTAAGAAAATACCGCACCTCAAAGTAATTGCCTAGAGCGAGTCAGCAAGAACTTGTCAGCCATAGGCTTCTCGATTGACACACCGCATTTCACGGTGGCGTGTCCGCGTGGAATCTCAAGGTCGCATGTCCTGGTGATAGATCCATATGCTTCAACCCCAGACCACCCATTGGCACCTTGCTTCATGCTATGTTTGCTTAATATCGATCGTTCATTGCTTTCGAATATCCTTGCTTGACTGGCAGACTGCTCCAAAGTGGCTGCTGCCGCCTGTGTGGTTGTCAGCACGAGTAGTACACTGGTCTTGATTCACGAGGCTCACATGTCTGTAGCATAATATGTCTCTTTCCAAACTTAAATCAAGCTTTTTGATGGTCTTGCGAGTGCCGTTGGCGATGTGAATGTCGACGAAAATGCTGCTACCGCTCACCCAGACCTGTCGATGTAGACCCGCAGTCATCTTGGCTGTCTCGAGGAGTCCGGATCGTGAGAACGATTGCTCATCGCACGCGGTCAGCGGACTTGACAGCGATCTTAAAGCCTTTTCTGCTGTAACTGGGTCATTAGTGATCGTTCTGCAAGTCTTGCTTCGGAAAGCAAACCTACGGTCATATGTAGGCAATACAGATATATCTTCAGAGCATCGAACCAAGTACTGCCGGCCTCCATCTTTGATCAAGATGGTAGCACAAAGTACAAACCGGATGCGGGCATGCTTGGAGTGAAAAGGAGGTGGCCCTGTATCCAGTGGCAGGCTGACGACGAATGGCAAACTGGTAAAAGAAGGAATCAGAGACCAGAAACAATCGGCGTCCGGAAAGTCTTGCGGTTCTACCATGTTGCGAGGTGGTGGATGAGTCGAGTCGATCAGTTCTGTGCCCAGTGACAGAAAGATGGCCTTGCGATTACTTGATGTCTCCTCGATGCCAATGAGATCTACTGCTATTCTGCCGAGGGTGAGGCTTTTCTTATTGCGTGACTTGTCTGCTTCGTCGACGATTACTCTGACGAAACCCTCGACAGTTCCTCCGCCAACGAACAGAGGAGCCGCTATCTGTAAATCAACGCCGATACGCGGATGGCGATGAGTAGGAAACTCGAGAATATCTCGAGGAACGGGGTTTCGAATGAAGGTGCCAGATGGTGTTCGTCTTGACGTATCTGACCCGACGGCATCCAAGCGGGCTCTAACCTGCTTGACAGGGGAATGCGTTTGCCCACGATACGGAATCGTTCGATTCATACTTCGTTGACGGGGCGTGGGAGACGATCTAGATGTTGCACTCCGGTGATGTCTAGGATGATCGCGAGTGTTCGAAGACTGCCGGGCGGGAATGCTCGAAATGGGTATGCTGTATAAACTTGAGCCGTCGCGCAGGCTTTCTGGTGTGTCGATTGTCGACTCGGTTACAGCCATATCATCTTTGTAACTAGAGCTGGAGCTTCCGACGGGTTCGATGATCCTGACCGAGCCAGCACGCTTCAGTGACGGGCCTCTTCTGAGCGAACTTTGCCGACTGATGCTGGGTTGACGGTGAATGCTTGCTGTTGGTCTCTTCTCCAAAGCATCGACCAGACTTGGCTCAGTAAGTTCTCGAATATCCGAAAGCGGTCGCATGCCTGGTGGCCATCCCTGATGCCCAGGAGCGTGTCCTCGGTCTATTGTGAAGACTGGCTTCTTCCCTTTATCACGTTGGCCTCCATCCATCACACGTCTCAAGTATGCTCGAGGAAGATAGAAGAGACTGGTACGTCTCGTTTCTCGGATGATGTTGGCGAGGGAAAGGATTGCGAAAAAGGAACTGCAGTGATGTGAAGATGCTCAAACGAAAGGCCTGCAGCGAGATGCTGGAAATGGTTGCTGCCACGAGATATGCATTCAGAGAAGGTGGAAGTTGTTGACTGCCCATGGCAAGAAGACAGGCTTGGCTTCATCACTTACATTTGCCTCGTGAGGGAAAGTGCAAACCCCACCGCGATTGCTCTTTTGCTATAATCTTGGAGGCTGTTCAACACTCACGAATTGTGACGCTGCGTACGCTCGTCCTCGGTTCTACTCTGCTAGAAGCCAACAACAAATGCTCGTGCATACAATCGACTGCTACTGTCTACCAAAAGCAGATTTTGTCGCGATCCTCATGGCGTCTTCGAACTAACAGTATTGACATTCGTCGGTATTTACTGTTGTCAAATTGCCATTTCCATAAGGTCATGTGGTTGGAATCGAACAAGCTCAATCGAAAAGCTTCAGGCTCATGCTTGTATGTTAGATCGAGTACTCTGTCTGGCCACTGTACGAGGTGTGATGTCGACGATATTGCCCTTCCGGTTTCAAACCCTTCATTAATGTCCTTGAGACAGGGGATAACAGAAAGCACCGGTGTGTGAGATGGTCTCAAGTCCGCGGAGATTTAGAGTTGTTGCCAAGCTACTCCAGAAGGATGTGTCGGATTGACTAGGCTCGAACGAGTAGCTTTTCCCGATGCCCTGCAGGTCGATGCAACATCAGATCGCTTCTTCGCTGGAAAAGGCGCGCGCGAGAGAGGGGGAACTGGCGGCTTTTGAAGTAGCTCCCAATCGCGAGCCCTTTGCTTGCCCACATGGCCGGTGAAGTGGCTGCTCGCTCCCCCCAGAAGGGCCTCGTGTCCGGCCAGCGCCGACAAGACACCGGGCCCCTCCTCTCATCACCTGTCGGTGGTGCCAGGGCGCAGAGAGGACTCGGAGCCGGGCGACCGTTCACTCCTCAGCGCATGACGCGTGCCAGACAAGCAAGTGCGGAGACGAAAGGCCTGACAGAATTTTCTTATTCTATGGGCTTGCTTAATTCCCTCTTACCACCTGCCGTTTTCATTACCCAACTACTTACCTCACCAATTGTCGCTCACTTTTTCACATGCCTTGCAAGCTTATCGCCCACGATTAGCAATCCTTGACACGCATTTTTACGTCCCCCCCGCCTTTCGACCTATTGCACTGCTATCTCCGCATCTAGCCTGCGCTATCTGAGGGGTATCTCGAGCTCGGTCAGAGGGGTACCTGCAGATGGGAGATAACAACCACAGCACCACACAAATGGCTGCTACCGACGTAGCCAGCGCTATCAGAGACCATGGCGATGCCGGACAAGAGGCCACGCCGAGCTCGCTCGAGTCGACTCCCGAGCCTTCCACCGCCGATATAGTACAGGACCAGGCCCAGCCGCAGAAACGCAAAGGAGGCCGTAAACCCGTACGTCGTGACACATTCCCATATCTCATCTCCCTCGTCGGAGATAGACTCGTAGCAAACTGTAATCGTCGCACGTCATGGCCTTGCTAACCCAGCCCAAGATATATGCCACGTCCGAGGAGCGCAAGCAGAGGAATAGACAAGCCCAGGCTGCGTTCCGAGAGAGGCGCACCGAGTACATCAAGCAGCTCGAGACCACCATCAAGCACCATGAAGAGACACTGCAGACGTTGCAGCAGAGTCACCGCAGCGCGGCTGACGAGTGTCTTATGCTCCGTTACAAGAATTCGCTTCTTGAGAGAATCTTGTTGGAGAAGGGTTCGTTGGCTACTCTTCTGGCCACCTTTGGCCTTGCCGTCTTGTCGCATTCCCAGCTGACCATTGTCTAGGTATTGATGTGCAGGCCGAGTTGCAGATGAAGACGGGCAGTCCTGCTCTCGGACACTCGTACATCCCCCATCATGCACCGCCGTCAATGGCAGCCGCTCCTCTGCAACGCACAGCATTGAACCGGCAGCATGCAAGACGTTCCGGCCAGGTCTACCCGCCACGGATTGGACCTGGCGCGGCAGCGCAATCAGATCTTTCCTTTTCTGCCCGTTCCCCTCAGGGTCATCCCACTCCGTCGTCTCATGCGTCCTCACCCACAGCTTTGTCTACTCAGTCGCCTGCAGCTCTGCAACCCGGAGCCATGACTCCACCAGCGTCGGTAATCACTGGAGGGCAACAGCAACAGTATGGAGTTGGCCAACCACCTCGTTCGCGCTATGTCATGCAGCACCCACCTCAGCACCGTGGCCCTGCCTTCTCGGCCCCCAACGGAGTATCTAGCTTGACCGAATCGACCAACGGAATACCAGGTAGCGCATCGGCATTCTACCCATCGCCATTCCAAAAGCATATTGAGCAGCTGGGCAAGTGGTCTCGACCCCTCTTTCGGGCATGCTCGATAGAACTTTGTCGTCCTAGGTTAATCTCGTGAGTACAGATCAGGAGTACGACGCGCAACCAACATCCTCGTCGATGCTCGAAACCGAATCCGAAGCGAACGAACAAGTCCCCGTCCAAGGCGCCGAGCCACCGCAATTCCCTCCCTCGAACCCCTATCAAGGAGCACACGCTGCGCAACACGCCGAGCACCACGGGCCTGCCAAGAGCAGCGCCCAAGAACACGATCGAAGCCACCCAGGGGAGGGTCAGATTCCTGGAATGAACCAAATCTTCGACCCCTACGACCCAATGCTAGATGCGGATCCATTTGGCTTGTCGGCAAGCATGCACTTTTCAACCGACTACGGCTTCCAGCATCCACCACAACAGAGGTAGAAGGCTGATCTCTCGATGGATACGGGATGAATTGCTCTGAGATTTGAGTGTTTCTGTTTTGGTTGGTGGGATCTTGGCAACTTTGTTGCTCTCATATCATTCTGCGATACGTCGTGGAGGATCACGAAAAAAAGTTATGGTGTATGATGTACAGGAAGGATGAACTGATGTTCATATCAAAAAAAAGTTGCTGTTTTGGGTGGTGATATTTATTTGTGGCATAGCAAAGGTGTTTGGGCGCAAGAAGCTGAAGCTTGGTGGATTCAAGCATCATTATTGTTGTTGTTTTCGCGCTGCTAACGACTGGTTGGCTGTGGAAATGCTCTGATACATACCTACGATCATGCCTACCTGTAATCAATAATCGAGTGATTGCGATACTGAGCTATCATTGAAGGCAATGCATGAGTGTATCCTTCGAGCTTGCAAAGAGCAATTGAACAAGCTCGAATTGACTGTTCATTTGATGTCTGGACTGAATGGAGGGGTTTGATGTGCAGTGAGACAGACATACGCGGGGTCGAGGATCCGATAACCCATGGCCTATTTGAGTGACCCGACCTGGAATGGCAGGAGCCGCACGCAACATGAAATCATGTAGACATTTCTAGATATCGAGGTCAAGCGTGACTAATTCAGGATATCTGCAGAGACAGGTGCAAGCAAACGCGACCGTGATAGAGCATCACAGTCGTCACAAGTCATGATGAAAGAGAGAGGTTTAACCGAGCTCTTGAAGAAGCGCACAGTGAGAAAAGGAAGGCGCGCACGGGCCACGCGACTTTGCGAGTGGATTTGCAGCAACTCCAGCTGCCTTCCAGCGACGGGGAGTCTGATATCGCTCATCACACAGAGACAGATCAAGACAGAAAAATGACTTCTGTGGCAAGCAAGGTACGTCTGCCACCACAACCCACCACCGCCAATCTGCGCGCACGTCATCAATTGCACCAACCATGGATTGCAGCTCTCCAGAGCTCGACACACGCCTTTTTTTCGCAAACCCCATCGCAATGCACTTTCGCTGACCCAATTCTTGTGTGCAGAACCTTTACGAGCTTCTGGGTATCGCAAAATCGCAACATGGTCACCTGACGAGCCTTCTAACCACCAATTTAACCAGGCAACGACCCGGAGCTCGACCCCAACAGAGAGCCTGAGCCTCCCACCAAGGTCATGGACAAGCCCGTCCAGCGCGCCGGCAAGCGCAACGCCGGTGCCGAGGGTCCCTCCAACGACACTCCCAGACCCGCTGCTGGTGGCCGCGGTGGCCGTCACGCCGTCTTCACTGGCTCTGAGCAGGGTAAAACATGCCCGTCGAAACCTGGCCCACAAATCGACCCGCTGACTCCCTTTCGCCGCAGCTTTCCGTGATAAGGGCGCAGGTGCTCTGAACAACAGAGCCAAGCCTACCGACGACGGCCTCCGCCAGGACCGCCACCCCAACCGCACCAGAGACGTCAACGAGCACCGTGACACCAACAACAGAGGCCGTGGATCCCGTGGTGGCCGTGGTAACGGTGTTAGAGGCACCCGCACTGCCCGTGACGACAAGCACGACCGCACTGGCCACGCCGGTAGCAACGTGAGTCTGGACTGGCCGCGCATAATAAGAAACCGCGCTCTGACAAGCTATCGCAGGACCACTCCAAGCAGGCCGGTGCCGCCTGGGGTCACGAGACCGGTAACGCCGAGTTGAACGACGAGAAGGCCGCTCTTGCCGACGCCAAGGCCGAGGAGGCCAAGGAGGGTATCGTTGCCGACTCAACCATTGACGACACCGTCGCCGCCCAGGAGGCTCCCGCCGAGGAGGACAACGTCAAGTCCTACGAGCAGTACCTCGCCGAGCAGCTCGAGAAGAAGGCCGCTCTTGCCGGCAACTTTGAGGCCCGCAAGCCCAACGAGGGTGCCTCCAAGAAGTTCCCCGAGGGCAAGGCCTTCGAGCGTGACGCCAACGAGAACTACGTCTCCCCCTCTGCCGCCAAGGCCAAGAAGCAGAAGGAGCGCAAGGACAAGAACATCCTCGACATCGACCAGGCCTGGAAGGAGGAGCAGTCTCAGTCTCAGGACTCTGGATTCCGTGGTGGCCGTGGTGGACGTGGCGGCGACCGTCCTCGTGGCGGTCCTCGCGGCGGCCGTGGTGGTCCCCGTGGCGGTGCCCCTAGAGGTGGTGCCCCCCGTGACAGCGCTCCTCGTGCTGCCCGCTCTGCTGCCCCCGTCAACGTCGGCAGCTCTTCGGACTTCCCCAGCCTCGGTGCTTAAATCAGCTTACTCCCATGAAGAGAGCAAGGCCGTTGCTGCATATCGGCCTGAAATACGGAAAAGCAGTCACGGCAAGAATCTGGAAAAGGGAACGGTCAATGAATCTCTGTGGTGGACTCATATGCCCTTGCTCCGAGCGTGCTGAAACCTCGCATGTACTACTGTCATCAACAACTAAGCCGTCTACCGTGCGAAAGCAAAATTGCAATTTTTGAAAGTTTACCACCTCTCGTTTCACTCAGATCTGATTGCTAGCGTGTTTCTGTTCTTTCGTGTTGTTCTGCAGTCTGCCTATACCCACCTCGTGATGGTTTTTATTGTGCTCTTGTCATTGCGACTAATCACGAGTATCCACTTCTGAGCTGCCTGACATCACGAGTGACTTGCCTTGAGGCATTAACCACTCACTAAGAGCACTGCTATTCAATGCTCGCAAGCTCTCATATGGCTTGTCTGATGTCCAGCAGGTGAAGTCGTTCCTGATGGAGCGGGATTCGCCGTGGCTCAGAAGAGGTCCAAGCTCGCGACTGCGACGGAGCGCAGCTCGGCCATGTCAAGCGCGACATTGATATTGCGCATATCATCACAAGTCAAGCCCATCCACAATCATCATGAGTGTGAGTTGAGACGTGTCGCGCGACACCTCCGAAGACGCATACTAATACGCTTGCAGTTTGTACCCTTGAACCCGCGGCCCATGCTGCAATCACTGTCAGTCCGCCCATGACCGCCATAATTCCCTTTCGCGACTGCCATCTATGTCCTACGCCATCTGTACTAACATTGTTGGTTTACAGCGTCAATGACGAGGTTCGCATCCGCCTGAAGTGGGGCCAGGAGTACACTGGTCTGCTCGTCTCGGTCGACTCATACATGAACATCCAACTGTCCAACGCCGAGGAATGGATTGACGGAAAGTCTGGCGGCAGTCTCGGACAGGTCCTCATCAGATGCAACAACGTTCTGTGGATCTCGGCGAACAACAAGACGAAAAAGGAAGATGTAGAGATGAGTTGAGAGAGGGACTCGAACAAGGAACAAGATGCACAAGGATAGACGAGGCCTTGAAATAGGCAGGGTTTTCAACGACGACTGCCGTGCTGAGCACACCAAATGTCTGGTTGGCCGGCCACCCTCAGCGGGTTATGTTGATACAACCGCACGCTGCCTTTCCAACGACAAGAAGCGAGTACCATGGGAAGTCAAAGATAGGGACAAAGCTATCAAAATGTAGCTCGGGCGTTAGAGGCGCTTAAGGGAAAAGACCTTTGAAGTGCAGCAAAGACAGCTGGACACCGTCATGATATGGGCGGGCATGAAACTACCATCAAATACAAAAGCCTTGCATTCCCAGGTTGACAATATTTGTTCAGAACAGAGTTCTCAGGAGACGTGTGTTTGACATTCTGAGATGAAGGTGATGTTGATGTATAGTGAAGAGGCAGATATGGATGTGATTGGAAGACAGGGCAGATGATACAGCTTCACATGCAGACTCGCTAACACTGTATGGTGAAATGACCTTTGCTTGGCGGTCGGTCATGAGGGTGGGGCGGCTTGTTTTGGGCTTGATGTTTCCGGCGTCAGAAACCAAACACCCGCCTTGTGCTAGTTGGACACTTTGAAGATTGACATTTCCTGCCTCTATCCCACACCACTTCTCGAATCTCACAACTTCTCCGGCGCCTATCCCCGTTCCGCCGTCCCGATCTCTCGTACGCCCAAACAAAGATCCAAAAAGAGAAAGCTACACAAGATCCAACATGGGTGAATCAAGGCATGTGCTTCTGCGTCGGCCGGCGCATGTCAGGGGAGGCGCAACCCACGGCTAACTTACGTTCGCTGCTGCAGACAGGAACTCTTGCAATGGCTCAACAGCCTCTGCTCGCTCAACCTCACTCGTGTCGAGCAATGCGGTACCGGGTATCTTCACCACTGCCACTCTCCCACGAGACAGACATGCTAACCAAGCACCCAGTGCTCCCTTCTGCGCAATCTACGACAGCATCTTCCGTACACATCCCCGCCGTCTTCTCTCCGCTAGTCCACTCAGCTGACATTCCTCTCTCCAGTCGACATGCCCATGGCTCGTGTCAAGTTCAACGCAACCGCCGACTACGCATACCTCGACAACTTCAAGATCCTGAGCAATGCTTTCCGCAAGCACCACATCGACCGTCCCATCCCTGTCGAGCAGCTAGTCAAGTGCAAGATGCAGGACAACCTTGAGTTCTTGCAGTGGACAAAGCGCTTCTGGGACCAGCACTACCCTGGTACGCCTGCCTGCCTGCCCTTGACCAACACCTTTGCATATTCTAACCTTGTACCACAACAGGTGGTGACTATGACGCTCTGGCCCGTAGAAAAGGTCAACCTCTCGGCTCGGCCCCCGCTCCCACACCTCGAGCTTCAACCACAAGGCGCGCACCCGCCGTCGCTGCAGCCTCGGCCGGCACAAGAACACGCACTCCCCTCGGAGGCTCAGGAGGCGGTGCCCAGACCGCCGCTTTGACACAAGAGAACAACGCACTTAAGGAGACTGTTCAGGGTCTGGAGCGCGAGCGCGACTTCTACTTCAGCAAGCTCCGGGATATCGAGTTGCTTGTCCAGGGTGCCATGGAGGCTGAGCCCGAGCTCGAGAAAGACGAGGGCGGTCTCCTCAAGCAAATACAGACTATTCTCTACTCGACCGAAGTAGGTTTTTTCTTTTGCTGATGCAGATACTAGAGACAATCCGACTGACTGATGTTTACAGGAGGGCTTTGAGATCCCTGCCGAGGCCGAGGATGAGGAGGGCGAGTTGATCGAGGAGGAGACTTTCTAAGTCATCTCGCAACTCTAATGTTCAGCACACCAATTTCCGACGGTTGCATCAACCTCATCAGATGTTCGTGCTTCCGTCATGCGATAACGTCAACACGTTCGTCAACTTTCCCCAATCCTCCCTTTGGGCCGAAGAGACGAACACAGCAGGTCTGTGGATAAAACAGAGGCTCTGTGGCTCGCTCGAGGAGAACATCTCGACGAGAAGAATCCACGTCTGCCAGTTTTCACTTCTTTCTCTTTTTCAAACAAAGATAAAATCACGTCGTCACATTCTAGCATAGCAAGAGAAGGTCGCATGTAATAGATTGCACGAAAAGAATGCAGTGATTTCTTTTTCTTAATATCCCTATTCTGCTTGTCTCTAGTGGTGAATGTGCTGTATGTGACAAGCACAAATTCTAACCTTTGAGTGTCCCATCTCTCTCTTCCCACATCCACTCACTTCAATCCACACAGACATCGACAATCTGGGACCGGACACATGGCGTGTCTGGCAAACCAAGTCCGCGCATGATGAGCATGAAACCCATGCGTACAGGTAGCACAAAAAGTGATGAATTTGCTCAGCACATCGGTATCCTTGTCACCACTCTGGACCTCCTTTGCACGCGTGGGCTCGGGGGTACCCAACCATTGCATACACAGACAACAGCGCGGCAGATGGCGGCCGCAGCGCGGACACACGGTGCCCGCACTAGCGGCAGGGCCTGCGATACGCGTCTGTTGGACTGCTCCCTTGGCCGGTGTGCTGCTGCCTTGGGTGTGAGCGGCATGGTCTTCCTTTGCCAGCGAGTGTTGGCAGTGCGCACAGCGCAGCGCCAGTTGTCTTGGTGGTGGATCGATGAGTTTCTTGCCGTTGCGAGTGACGGCGCGGCGGGTGTGCTGCATACTGAATTTTGTGCGCTCGATAAAAGCGCGCCAGGACTGCATGTGCAGGAAGTACGTTTCTTTCCACATTTCCCAGCGGGGATCGTCGACGTAGACGGGGTTTGTGAAGGCGGTGGCCAGGACGGCGGTTTGGAGGTCAGAGGTACGGCGGATATAGGACTGGAAGAGATCCATGGACTTTTCCGAGAGGCCTGTGAGGAGGATGCCTTCTACGTTGCCTGCACTGATCAGGGAAGTGCTGGTTTGTGATAGGAAGGTTGAGATTTGGCTGTCGCTAAGGTGCTTGATGGCGATACCTATACGGTCTGAGAGCTTGATGTCTGCGTCGAGTTTGTGGACTACGTCGAGCCAGTCGTTGCTGGCCAGGTAGGTTAGTAGAGAGCGTAGGTATGGGTCTGTCGCGTCTTCTTCCATCCAACGACACATATCTCGCTGCTCGTCATTCAGCGAGTCTGATGCTATCAGAGCTCCCAATCCGATGTTTTGAATCGTCCGCTCGCGGATGAGATCACGCAGAATCTCGAGCGCAATCGACTTGCGTCCTCTGAACATTGCAGTTGCCACAGCTTCGTAGTAGCGCTGCTTCTTGACGAGGTAATCGCATCGCTCTTTTGTATGCTCATGCGAAAAGTCCCATCCACACAAGGCCAGGCAGAGTTGTCGTTGTTCCGGCTTTTCCGTTCGTACTCCTACGAATTCAGGCAGACTGTGGCGTTCG
The DNA here is from genome assembly GCA_023848595.1 of Aureobasidium sp. EXF-10727. NCBI lineage: Eukaryota > Fungi > Ascomycota > Dothideomycetes > Dothideales > Saccotheciaceae > Aureobasidium > Aureobasidium sp. EXF-10727. Next base: position 64,825 of record SWBF01000082.1, read on the forward strand.
AGTATATCACGCACCACATCGTCAAACTTCTCTGGCATTACGTTGTGGGCAGATGTGACTCTGTTTGGTCCGTTTCCAAGCTTGCTCTCCCATATATTGCTCACACCGAGATAGCTCAAGTCGAGTGTATCCGACGCCATGCCGCCGTCTCGAGCCAGATCCTCAAACCTCTTGATAGTCCCCCAGAGTTTGATCAAAGCCGAGTCTTCGGCGACAATCTCAATGTTTCTTGCGGGGTTGAAGAGATAGCCTTCTTGACAGCGTCTCCGCGATACGTTGGAGAGAGCCAATACATCCACTACTCTTTCGTTGCGTAGGATCTGTGGTGCCTTGCTCATACTGTCGTCCAGCCACTCTTCCGTCCTGGCAGCGCTGGCTTTGGTTGATCCGTTCAATGACTTGAGGTTAAGGTGATCTAGTTGGGCTGGTCCAGGAGCTAGGTTGTTGACCTTGGATGTGTATCGCTCATCCTGCTTTGAGCTCGCACTTTCAGAAACCTTCCGCAGTGCCCTGACTTCTTGGGCAATCGAAGGATGGTGATCCTTTGGCTCGTATACCGATAAAGTACTGTTACAGATGGATAAATCGCCTCGTCCAGTGATATCAACATGACTCGGACTCGGCGTGTATATTAGATCAACATCACGATTCGGATGCAAGGCCAATATAGCTTGGCGGCCCTGATCATCCACAGAGATCCAATCAAAGGCAACGACTCTGTTTGATGTCCTGTCTTTGCGAGGGTCACTCTCCGGTTCTCGTAGACTGTGTGTGTGTGCGACATAGTGAGGATGGGTCCAGGGGTTACCTCCGTAGTAGTTGACCGAGGCTGGTCGCAACTTCGAGTGTACTTTGTGCTGCGCTGTGTCGTACAACTTGACTTCGCCAGTGCTGGACAAGACACAAAAGCGTCCTCTTTTCTGGCCAGAGTACCTGATGCTCCAGACGCTAGTAGTCTGGCTGTTGTCGGTTGCTGGGCGAAGGTCGAGCACCGCTCCATTGTTGGTAGCATCAGCGCCTGCAGCGTTGCTCGAACGAGACAGATAGCGTTTGTCCCACACGGTCACGGACGGGTCACCTGTAGAGCCACCTGAAGCGAAGTAGTTCTCATCTAGAGGATCGATAGCAATGTTGTTGACCAGCTTCGTGATACCGCAATTTCCCAGTCCTGCAGTGGTAGTCGATGAATCTGTTCCAAATCAGACCTCGTATGCATGCTCGGATGTGTTTTTGAAACTTGCCCCTTAGATCATATAATCGAATGGTCTGACGCGAAACAGCAGCCAGCATCTGTTGTGGGTGGTTGGGGAAGAAGCGAAGACTTGTGACAGCTTCAGAAACACATAATCTCGAATATGCTTCATTGCTCTCGATGTCATAGACAGTCAGACAGTTGTCGTGCCTGACTCGATCGAGACCAACAGCAAGCAAATTTCTAGTGTTGAAAGCAATGGTGTTGCATCTCCTTTGGGTCTTGATATTGAAAAGGGCGACAGGGTCGGACGAAGCAGAATCATCAAATCTATATAGCTCGGCATTGCCGGACGACAGGCCCAATGCTACAAGCGAGTCATCGGTTCGCGACCAGTCGAATGCGGTGAAATTGTTGACTTTCTCGCGACGTGCTATGGGCTTATACTGAATGCCATATCTACTCAAGGATTGGGTTTGATAGAGGGTGAGGGCATTGCCGGCGACATCGGCCAGCAGAAAGCGAGCTTGATCAGGGGTCGAGAGGGGAGACCAGCGTACAGCGGCTTCCATTGGTATAGAGGAAGTCGCCGGTTGCACATCTACATACAAGCGGTTCGATTTGTAGGCTGCGGTTGGCGAAATGTTTTGTCGTCAAGGCGGACACATGGACCGAGTTGATAGAAGCACCGAAGCATGGATGGAAGGCGCCAAGAGGCATGTGAATGCCAAGACACGGGTTGACTCTGGGGAAGCTCCTGGATGCTTTGTCGACGCGATGCGCGTTGCACGTCGATAAGAGTGCAAATCAAGTCTCGAGAGGCTTCAGATGCGGCGCAAACATGGGCACCGAGATGCTCCACCTTGACATGGCCATGGACCTGGACGCTGCAAGACAGATCGACCCCGACGTGCAAGCCACGCTCAGCGACTTCCTCACCTACAGCGAGCACCTTCCTTCGACCGTCACGCGCAGTCTGTTCCTTATCCAGAGCCTGAATCGCAAGGCCGACGACCTGCAGCTCGACATCCACAACCTCTTGTGTAAATACAGCAACCTTCCACAAGCCCCGCGCGATGCGCCCGACGCGCCTGATCCCGTCCAGCTGCGCAGAGACATCAGCCATGCCTACGACTCGCTGGAGAAATGCAAGCGCATGTCGGCCGCTGAAGCCGTTCGCCTTGAAGAAACCGTCGTCAAGGATGCAACCAAGCTGCAGCTTGTCCAGAAGAAGTTGAAGGCGCTGCCTCTCCCACCCGAACGCGATGCGACGCCGGATCCTGCTCTTAGCTCGCCCCATTTTAGAAGGAATGCTCAAGCACAACAGCAAGCCGACAAGCGCACTGCTCAACATCGCACTGGCACTGCCCCACGTGTAAGAGCCCAGAAAATAGTGGTTCCTGGCGAGGTTCTGCCTCCTCCGAATCCGGACTCTCCTCCACCATCCGACTTCTCACCTTCTCCTTCTCCTCCGCCTCGCTCTCCCAACCATGACAAATCTCGCAGCAATAACAACAGAGCTGCTGGCAGGCTTCCAAAGGCTCCGAAGCTTCCAAAGCCTGCCACGGAGCCAAAAGAAGCCACACAGAAACCGCCTCGCATGCGCCTTCCTGGCTCTTCTGGCACAAACGCACATTCGGCCGTCGCCGGTATCAGTACTTCGAACGCGCTGATGGCCTTAACCGCTCCGCCTCCGGACGCAGCTCCTGGTAGCAAGTGGCTGCCGTGGAAGAGACTAACCGAGTACGAGATGGCCACGCTGCGCAAGAGGATGAAGAAGAATGCCATTTGGCTCCCATCACCTGCCATGAGGAACCGTGAGCTGAAGAATCTTGGTCGAGGTGTGACTGCTATGGAGGAAGCCAAAGGTATGTCTGATACATGCTCTTTCTCTCTACTCTATACTGACATTGTCCCCAGCTGCTGCCGAAGCTTCAGGCCAGGACTTTGTCGACGAATTTGACCCCCTCACATGGACGGATCCTACTTGCATTCACATCACCGACGCTCAACAGGCCGAGACTGCCAAAATGCTTGGACCAGAGCTGCCGGATGACAACCAGGACGCTGCACTCATCAATCGTGGCATGCGTCTGAACGAGGCCAAAAAGCTCAAACGTGAGAAGCTCAAGGCTGAAGAGGCCATGAGATTGCAAGAGGAGGCCGGGGCTGGCTTGCAACCTCCTCCAGAGCAGAACAAGGACAAGAAAACTCCGCAAAAGACACAGTCAAAGTCAAAGCCACAAGCCCAAGCGCAATCACAATCACAATCGCAAACGCAACCACCACCAGTCAAGCCGCTCGAGCCGCCTCAGCCTCGGCCAGAGCCCGTCGGCGAACAACAGGACATGGATGTTGCGCCTGCTGTCGAACAAGCCACGTCCGCTCATGTGCCAAAGGACAAGCCTGAGCCAAAACAGAAGAAGCAGTCTAAACAAAAGACCGTCCAATCTGAGGATCCGCCTGCGATGGAAGCACCTGTCCAGCCCGAACCTGTCGCCAAGTCACTCACCCCACCAGAGACGACTCAGAATGCTGAACCTGAGGTAACCGTCGAACCTGTCACCACCAGAAAGCGCAAACGAGATGCTGCCACTCCTGCCGCAGCACCCCTTCCGTCTGAGCCTCTCGTGGAATCGCCCGACGTTCTCTCGCTTCCTCGTAACGCTCCACAGCCCAAGAAGATAAAGCTAAGCGTCGCTGCTCCACCACCATCAGACACACCTACGATCACCATCGCGACTCGTGCCATTGCTGCTGCGAAAGACGCCCCTTCACCCAGCAACGCCAACACTCCTGTTGCCCCTAGTCCACGAATCTCTGCAAGGCAAAGGACACAGCGCAGCCAACGCAGCTCTGCACAGCCCGAGCTCCAAGCTGGTTCAAGTGAAGCAGTCACTCAGACTCCAGCTGCGAACACAAGGGCAGCAAGACCCACGACCATCACACTCAAGCATTCGGCTACAAAGGCTGCGTCAGCTGAACCAGCCAACACACGTCAAAGTCTACGTCGCAGCTCCAACGCCTCGCTGCCCGGCTCCGCAAACAACAAACTGCGCTCTCCTGCCCCTGGCAATCCCGCTGGTGCTGCAGAACCCAGTAACGGAAGGCGACCTACTCGCAGAAAGCCACCTCAGGGGGTGCTCCAAGCTGAAGAAAATGGTACGAAGGTCATAGTAGGCAAACCAAAAAGTGCTTCCAAAAAGAAGAAAAGAGAGACCAAGGAAGAGGCTACCACTCCTGCTATCGAAGACGAGCTGATTGATCCTGATGAGCCACGCTATTGTATCTGTGGAGACGTCAGTCATGGCACCATGATTGCCTGCGACAACGATAGTGTAAGTTTTGAACACCGCATCCCACTGCGCGTTTACTGATCAGTCTATCTAGTGCGAGCTTGAGTGGTTCCATCTCGAATGTGTCGGCCTTACGGAACTTCCTGGAAGGAGAGCCAAGTGGTACTGTCCAATCTGTCGCGAGAAGCTCAAGATTGGCTTGGACAAGAATGGTATCGTCGGATGAGACCCAAACAGGATTGGAGGATTGAGACCTTGAGTCCATTTGCTGGAGTGGCGTGCTTTACGATTATGACTTTCTGATACCCAGTAGCAGCTCTTGCTTTTTCTAATATTAATTGACAGAATACCCAGGGCGTGGTCTCTCGCCTTAGTTTGCGTTGTACCTAGTGCCTCGAGACATGTCGACTACACATTGTTGCTTTATCCGATCAGAGAGTGGTCACCCGAGAGATCGGCAGAATCCTAGGATGGGCTGTGGAGGTCTCGTGTGTTCGCGTATGCGAGAGAGAGGAAGTGCGAGGCTTGCGACTCGTTGATGGAGTGCTGCCGACTCGTTGCCCTCCAATGAACTCGATGCGCTGGCACATTCATCCTTCGCCTCACACAGTTCATCCACCTTGGCAATCATGTTCCCGCATGTGACGCTTTCTGCGCTTGACGAATCGTCTACCACGCCAGTCTAGCACGATGTATGTTATACATCTTGCTCGGTCCGGTCTTCGGTCTTTGTATCTTTGCTGCTGCATTATCGTGAGGGGTAAGCCTTGGAGTGGATGCGGCGTACGGATCACATTGATTGAGTTGCCATTCACATGTCTGAGGACTTGAGAAAGCATATAAATTGACGTGTCTTGTCGTTTTTCAGCTTCGTCTTCTTTGTCCTCGAGTACAAACAATATCTTGTGCCACTCTACCAATCAACTTTTATATACGATCAATATGCCTTCCTGCTCTTGCACCAACTGCTGTAGCTCGTCCGGCTGCAGCAACTGCGGATGCTCTTCTTGCGGCGTGGGTATAATATGATATGATGATATCGCTCTTGGTACTGATGCGTCACAGCACTAGGTGTGCCTTTTCTGTATCAGATTTGAACGCCTGAAGTTATGAGTGCCTTCTTGTGCTGCTTGTATGTTATCAGTCTCTTGCATCGCGGCCTGTCAACTGAATTGTCGTAGTGGACGCTCATTTATTGTTGCTGCTTGTATTTGCCGTTACGAATAATGCATATACACTTATAAACAGACCTCACATGGATTTGAGAGTTTCTTGTCTTGTCGTGTGGTGTCTTTCAGCCCCTTGATGGTAGAAGTGGTTATTATGGTCAGGGTCACCAGGATCGCAATGTGATAAGTGCATCTCGGTCTCACATCGAGTCGAATTATGTCACTGTCATCCTACAGGATAGTTTGATCAAACCTGTTTTGCCCGACAGAGGGACATTTGACGCAGATGGTAGGTGACAAGTTCCCAGTTTCGCTAGGGTACGGTACTCCCTATCTGTACAAGAAGCGCAAGCGTCACGGGACGTCGTCGCAAGCCAGAACGATACACATTTTGCGGTGAAACGGCTTGCGGAGGTGCCTTGTGATCAAACCTGGAAGCCCAGAAACTAGTTTCGATAACAGCTCCTACGAAATCGAGTGATCGGGACCGCGATTTAAATTCCTCCCCTGCTGTTGTCTCGACGCACGGCCAGGCTTAGGCCAGACAACATCGGCACTACCGATATCTCAGCGTTCATGCAGTCTTTTGAGTTCAGCCCTGGCAAGGGGCACATGCAATAACGTTTCGGCAACAAGCAGCAGGAGAAGGTGTCGCGGAGCCTGCGGTCCTTCTCTGCGAGCAGCTGCGGGGTCCAACAGAATAGGTTGACAAAGGATCGAGAGGGCCAGAGCTCGTTGAGCTGAGGCGCATTTTAGGCTTGATTTCGGGAGTCGGGCGAAATCGTGGAGAGCAATTCCGGCGGCCGAAGATGATAATGGTTGACCCTATCCCCCCTCGGATGGAACTTGTGCATAGCGACATCGGGCAATGCGGCAATAGAAGGAGTTCTGTCCTCTTGTCTCAAGGTGCTATGGAGTATGGAATCAGGTTGAAGATCCTACAGAAGTGAACCACACGTGCATGCTTTGAACGGTAGTTGGGCATCCGCGAAACAAAACGTTGATGACGAGTTGCAGCCTCTCAGAAGAGTCACAGCGCGCATGGAACAAATAGACAAAGTTAGACTTTCCTTGGCCGAGTGCGGTCAGTTACCCCATACGGTGGCTGCTTGGAAGTGATAACCAATCAACAGACCACGCTCATATCATGAGGCAGGCGTAAACTGCTGACAGTCTACCCTGCTCCTTCTGCGTGAAACAACCAGAACCTCTTCCCTTTGCTAATTACTCATACTCCGCTGCCATCATTGCTCTGAACGATTTCCAAGCTTCTCTTCTTTGCTCTTCGCAACAGTACCGACCAATAACCCTGCCGTTTCATCCATCGAGTCCGCAATCGCGTACCCCGCTGTGTATCTCGCGTACCTAGATTACGTGAATCAAGTCGCGCACACAACCACCCGGCAATTTACCAACCCTGACACCATAAAGACTCCCTAGGTCTCTTCTTCACGGTGTAAGTCGTACCAGGCGGTCATACTCACAGGCCGTTGTCTCCTGTTTCGAATCATCCTCGCCTTGATCCATACGTCATCAACGTATTAGTCTGTCTGACTCGAATCCCGTGGCGCAGAGAAGCATCCAGCATCACCCAGCAAACATGGCTCACCCAGCGACTTCTGCCATCACCATGGCCTTTGCTTCTCCATCTTACTCTGGCGGCATGGCCAAACACTCGACCGTCAGCGCTCTCTCCGCCGCTGTTGCCAAACACGGTGTCGGAATGCCACTTACACCCCCTAACTCCGTATCTCCGGGCTTGCCTGCACAGGCTGCCGCTGGTCTACGTTCGCCGCCTCCGATCCACATCGATGGCGAGGGCAACTCTCGTCCCTCTCTTCCTCTTAGCAAGGGCGCCCTGTCGGGTCTGGATGCCTCGCAGTCCATCACGGCATCCATGCTCGCGAGGGACCACTTGCCAGGCATCATGCTTGGACACGGTCCTATCGCCATCAGACACGTCATGGCCTGCTTGACGCAGTCGGTTCCTGGTTTCTCGCGTATACCACCAGCCAAGGCTCGCAGGTTGGTCGTCGCAGCCTTGGAGAACCGAGCAGGTGGAGGTGCCGACGGCAGCGTTGTGTTCGAAAAGGTGGGATGGGGCAGATGGGACGCACACATGAGGGGCGAACGCCCTGACCTGAGCTCAAGCTATCGAGACGGAAAGTTGTCTCCGCCACCTAGCGAGCCTGAGAGTTGTGCTGCTTCGTACACCGAGTCTGGTTTCCCTGGCTCATACAGGCCCCGCGACAGCCAGCAGCTCAACAGCTGGGCAGAATCCTCCATGGCGTCCCACTATGATGACCACTTGGACAACATGAGCATGGAAGAGAATGAGGCCGACAAAATGTCACTCGACGGCTCCTCCTCCGCCATGTCAGAGGATGATTCCGCCATGTCAGACAGTGAAGGTGACGAAACCGAGGAAGAAGACTGGGCCGCAATGGGAGCAGACGCCTTACGCAAGGCCTCTATGTCGGCGACAGCCTCTCCTGGAGCCAGAAAGAACTACAACCTCATTAGTGTTCCCGGCTCCTTGCACGACGCACGAACTCCATCTGTGTACGGAAGTGCTGGTGGCGCCAGGTCGTCCTTCCTCGCAAGATCGACACCACAGTTTGCCAGAAGGCCATCGGCAATGAGCTACACCCAGCACAGGAGTAGTGTCAGCCAGAGACCACCTAGCCATGACACTACACCAATGGAGATTGATCATACTATCCAGGAGAGAGAAGCCATCGAGGCTCTTCTGCGTATGGGCTCGGTATAGACGACAGCCAAAACTCCATGGCTTGCTGGATTCGATGTTCGATTTGACCTTTCCGTTCGGCTCCGTAGGCTCCATGCGCCTGGGTATGAGTTATTTTTTTTGTTGTCCTTTAGATGATCGATACGACACTGGGCACCAATCTCGGCTGACACAACGTCAAGTGCTGACTGTTGGCGAGGTCCTGGATTGACATGGGTGGCGTTTGTTTTCGATGCAGCATCTTCGTTCTTGTCCTAGTTTTATCAAGGCGAGCATTTTCTTTTTCTGTTTGAAACGATGGCATTGATGAGAAACGAAAGAAAGAGAGATTATGCAAATAATAAGAAGGGGAAGTCATGGTGGGGAGGGAGAGAGAAGGAGAACGACGACAGACAAGGAAGAGAAAGGTCTTGAGCTCGTGCCTAGTGTTGATATTACAGGCGCTGGAGCTCGGCCACTCACTCCACGGTATTTCAAACCTACGTAGTATATTGTACAAGCTCGCCAGGTCAGACGACAGAGGTCTCATTAACTTGATGAACCTCAGCTTCTTGATTACTGGCAAGCTCTTGATGTCAAAGCTCGACGATAGCCGTTGATACAGAGAACAACGCGCATAGCATGTGTTAGCAGAACCTGTGAGCTTGTATACAGCTGTTGTCATTAGTATGATCCGTTGAAAATGTACTTACTTGATCATACCTCTGCGGGCCTCATTATCAATACAGCATTCGACCAGCAAGACGGCGCAGAACGCGTCAGAACCAGTCCGTGTATATAGCCGTACTGGACTCGCAGACGCCTGACAAAGGACAAGATTGAGAGAAGAAAGATTCAACGCCGAGAAGAAAAAGAGGAAGACGGTCATCTTTTGCATGGTTCTGCGTTTCTTTTGACGACGCACGGACTCTATACGCACGCGACATGAGTCCGCCGCCGATCATTCGCCTACGCCGCCGGTCTATCAACCACCCTTTCCTCCGATCTGCCTTGACCTTTTCCTCTTGCAATAAATTGTACAGTTCTGATCTTCTGTTCGCTCGTTTCCTGAACTACGAGTTTCGCAGACACATAAACAACAATGTACGTACCTTCCCGATGAGGAAGTCGGGACGATCCTCTCCAGAGGCCTAATCACGTAATGGGAGATAGAGGAGACTCTTTTCCATGGCGGGTGTCAGGGGGAGATGGTACACTTGGGATTTCGGTGGTTGTGTATGTGAAAAGCTTTTACAAATGCTTACTTGTGGTATATTGACAGGCCTCTCTCCGCTGCTGAAGTGCAGGCTCACCCCGAGTTTCCCTACATCACATGGGACCTCAAGCCTCAGTCTCAGGGCAAATTGTCCGTTGCAAAGGGTAGAGGAGGGCCTCTGGATATTGCGTGGGAGGTTCATGGGGAGGGTGAAACTAAGATGGTGGTAAGTACATTTTCTTCTTTATCACGTTTTGTTCTTTTTTATTTCCGGTCGTGTTTTCAGCATCGAAAGAGGAGGACTGCATGGTTGCGTTTGGGCCTAGCCAAGATGTGCATGGTGTTTCTCTATATTTTCAGTCAAGGCATAAACAAGATTCTAATTCATCCATGCGAATCAGTGGATCATGGGACTCGGCGGACTCAAGACCTCATGGCAAAGACAGACCAAGGACTTCTCCCACACGCAAGGGTCGAAATACTCGTCTCTGATTGTCGACAATCGTGGCATGGGTGAGAGCAGCAAGCCGATGCAACGCTACTCGACTTCTGAAATGGCAAAGGATCTCCTCGAAGTCATTGATCACGTCGGCTGGACGGCGGAGAGACAGTTGAATGTTGTCGGTATCTCTATGGGTGGCATGATTGCTCAAGAACTCGTGAGCATCTCTTGCCATGTCAAGAAGACTTTACGGGAACGCTGACGTGATTTTTACAGGCATATATGATTCCCAACCGCATCGCGACACTGAATCTGATCTCTACAGCACCTCGTCTCGTCAACACAGTCGGCTTTTTGGAAAACCTGCGTAACCGCATCAACCTGTTCATCCCTCGCAGCTTGGACGATCAAATCGCCAACGTCAAGCACAACATTTACACCCAAGCCTTCCTTGACGCCCCGGACACCCTCGAGTACAAAGTCCAGCCCTTCCCAACCAACGGCGACCGCTTCGCCGCACAGGAGGTCGCCAAGCGCAAGATGCCTCAATACTTCAACCGCACGGGCTTCATGGCACAGGCGATTGCTGCGGGCTGGCACCACAAGACTGATGCCCAGCTCAAGGAGATTGGCGACAAGGTGGGCCGGGAGCGTATTCTGGTGCTGCATGGCACAGAGGACCGCATGATTACGTTCCCTCACGCAGAGATGTTGTTGAAAGGGTTGGGCGGCGAGGAGGGTGGGGTGCGTAAGGCCTTTTTCGAGGGCCAGGGACATGTGGTGCCTATTGAGCTCAGACAAGAGTTCAACAAGCTGATCGAGGAGATGGTGGAGAAGGGCAAAACCTTGGACGCCAAGGCATAAGTACTGAATGGCGGCACGAGACTACTGTGAAGTGTGAGAATTGTTGTTTTGCTTTGCAACACGGATAGAAAGCGAGGCGTTTGTCGATGCTTTTACAAAGATAGATTTTTGCTTTTTGAATGATATACAATGATTCATCTGACATGCAAATGCAGTAGATTGTCTCTGTTCGTGAAAGAGTAGGGATGTTGTACAGGAGTAAAAAAAGGGCAAGACCACCAACGCCACGCTGCGATTCCAAAGGACGATAGTATAACACAAGACGGTTGATGCGGATACGGGAGAGAGGTCATCATGTCGTCTTCTCCAGCAGTTCTTTTGCTTCGTTGACCTTTGTGGCGAGGTAAGGGCTGCCGCCGCGATCGGGGTGGTTCAAGAGCATGAGTTGGCGGTGCTTCTTGCGGATGATGTCGCGAGTGAGGCCGCGTTCTCTGTGACAGGCGGCTATGGTTAGTCGCTGTGTGTGTTTCCAGAAGGTATGGAGGAGTGACGAACGTAGTCTCGAGGATCAAGGCAGCCTCCTTTCTGGTCATCTTTTGTTCAAAGCCGCCTTTGTAAAAGGCCTTGCCTACAGCGCTGGTGCCACCACGGTAGCGCTTGAAAGCCACCAGGCCGGCGCGACCCTGTCAAAGCGAATGTCAGTCGTGGGTCGTGGCGCATGGAATTCGGGTATGGCGTACGAAGAAGGCGGTAGCAGCGATTCCAAAGCCGAGAGCCAGAGCAGTAGCCATTATCGAATATGTCTCTGTAATGTGAGGAGCGATGTCTAGTAGAAATCTCGAAGGGCAAGTGGCAGCAGCTCCGACGCTCCGTCCTCCGGGCACGCCGCCTTCGCCGAGTCTTGGCACTCCTCCGCAAACCCTGGCTTTCGATAGAGAAGAATAATTTCTTAGTATCCCATCCACCATTTGATCACCACATTCCAAGATGAGGTACGCTTCTGTTTACTAGCAATCGTGACCCTGCGAAACGTCTGCTGACACTCCCGCTCCAGAATCGAGACGTGCTATTTCTGCTCGCAGCCCTGCTACCCGTCCAAGGGCATCACCTTTGTCCGCAACGATGCCCGCGTCTTTCGTTTCTGCAGATCAAAATGCCACAAGAACGTACGTTTTCTTGCGAGACACTCTTTCGACGAATCCCCAAATCTCTAACACATTCTCTGTACAGTTCAAGATGAAGCGCAACCCCCGCAAGCTGGCCTGGACAAAATCCTTCCGCCACGCCCACGGCAAGGAAATGACCGTCGACAGCACCCTCTCCTTTGCCGCCCGCCGCAACGTCCCCGTCCGCTACAACCGCGACCTGGTCGCCACCACCCTCAAGGCCATGCAGCGCGTCGCTGAGATCCGCTCCAAGCGCGAGCGCCAGTTCTACAAGAACCGCATGCGCGGCAACAAGGAGCGCGACCTCGAGGCCGACCGCAAGCTCGTCGCAGAGAACCAGCACCTGCTGCCCCCCGCCGAGCGCGAGGCCGCCCAGAAACTGCTCGAGGACGAGAGCGAGATGTTGGATGTTGTCGACGAGCTGGACGAGGAAGAGGTCGAGGAGCTCGAGCAGCAGCAGTTGGCTCAGCAGAAGCTCAAGGCGAAGAAGAAGCAGAGACTGGTCAGAGGCTCTGGACCCGAAGACATGGATGTCGACGCGTAAACGACTTGACTGGGGCCTTTTGTTGTTTCCTTCCATCACCCTCTCATGGCGTTCTTCTCTCACATCTTTTCTTTTCTTTATTGGGATTTCTTCTTGGGGAAAAAGAGCGAAAAGCACAGGGATTGGCGTTCGGCTTCAACTTTCTTTACGGATACCTTTCGCAGCAGCATTTTATCGCTAATCCGCCCTTGCCTGCCTTGATCAAAAGGAGTTGGCTCGTTTCTGCAATCTTTACAAATCTCTACCTGTGAATCTGTCTATGCTGCGGAGACTCCTGTCTAGTAAATCACTCTGTCCTTCAATTCGGTATTGATACTGGTGGTGGACTGAAAAGTGATTATCATCTTGTACAGATGCTTTATAGGCAAATGCAGGAAGACGTGCAATTCTTGCTTCCCTTCTAGGGTTCAGCTATCTTTCCCGCACCCAAGACACTCCAGAATGCAATCTCCCTGCTCTCCTTGGTGCCTTTGGCCGCCCCAGTTGCAGCAGCGTCTTCGGCTGTGACTTCTGCTTCCCACTCCACGCGTACAAACACCGGAATCTCGAGCACGTCCTCATCCGCACCTTTGCTCTCATCACCCGTTGCGTTCTGCTCGGTGCTTCCTGCCTTCTTGTCAAGCCGACCGGGCACTACTTCTACGACCACCGTTGTCCAGTTACGTCCCCTCTCCCAGACCTTTCCTGCCTCCGGTTGCTTATCTTCGGTAGACTGATCTTTTGCTGTACCGCTGGAAATGGCGTCTGGGTCCCACATGTCACTCGCAGCACCTATCGGGAAAGTGGGACAGAGGACGGTAACGCGAGATGCTACATTGCCAGGTGTAGTAGCAGGTGTAGCCAGCGTGATGCGTACAGGCTCGAACAACGGGTTCGTCAATGTAAGGAGGAACTGCACAGGCAGACCCGGTCTCAATTTCTCATACTCGGTATTGTGCTGAGCCTGTAGTGCTGCAGGTGTCAGTGCAAAAGAGGACGCAGGAGCTGATGAAGCGGCGGGCGAGAGGAGACGCAGAGCCAGACGAGGAATGTTGTTCTGAGCCAGCAAACGAATCTTGTAGCGCGTACTTCCCATCTTAGGCTCCGGACGAGCAATAATATGACGACAAGTACGGCATCGCTTGCTGCGACGCGTGCGTAGGAGCGTAGCGATAGGCCAAAGATGGTCGTTGAAGCGTACGCGATGATTGTATGGGTGACTGACTCGCTGTGACAAACTTGTGGTCCCTTCATAGCCTTCGATACGGAGCTTTTCAATTGCTGAGGCTTCAGCATCGGCTGAGTGTGATAGTAGTTCAAGACCTTCTGCTGCGTCCAGGGCCTCGCGCATTGGTTGCGGCCTTTCACGCGCCTTCTTGAGAGCGTTGTGTGAGAGACCACCGTAAATGCTCATGATACGCGCCAGGCTGTTAGGCGAGTTGAAGTTACTGTTGTCAGAGTATCCGTTCGGACCGGCGCCTGATGCATCAGCCATCTGATCCTTGTAGAAGCGGCTCAAAGTCGAGAACCTGTCCTGTGAGGGTTGAGAGGCAGGAGTCGAGTCTGGCTCGGTTGAAGATAGCTCATCAGTGGGCGCAAGACTTGACCTAGTAGATCTAGTCCTGCTGGGCGAAGGCGAACGGTTTCCAGAGCGCATCCTGACCAATTGATCGGTGATTTTGGTGGGCTTGTTGAACTGTATGCCAACATCCAGTGAGGACCAATCGCAATAGGGACATGATAAAAAGAATGGACCAGTCGGTTGGTTGGCGTCTGGAGGAGCTAGATGGTCTTTTGTTGAAGAGTCAAGACCATTGATAGACAATGGAGAAGTGCAAGTTGGACAGTTGTAGCAATTTCGAGTACATCTGCTAACAAGTCAACACACGTGGGTCGTGACCAAACATGAGACAGGAGAGCTCACCTTACCTGTTACCATCGCTTTTGACTACACTACTCGGAACCTCGAAAAGACAGCTTGGACAGAACCAGTTCAAGATCTCCTCAGCCCAGCATCGAGGGCATCTGATTTGGTGACATTCATCACAGTAAAGTAAATGCTCATAGGGGTATAGCGAGAAGTTTGCGCGAATGTGATGGGGATTGAAGGTCGTGTCATCGTCCGGGTCTTCTATTGATGATGGGTTGATGTTGGAAGATGAAGTGAACGAGGTGCAAGGACACGCAATCAGCGTGTATGGAAAAGTGGCCGTCATGGCGGAATGTTCAGTCACGGCATGAGGATGCAGCGGTCAATTGTGGTGGAAGGAGCGATGCGGACCAGATTGGCTTTGTTTGAACGGTTGTTGAAACATGCAGGGTCTTGTTGGCAACAGACAGAGTACCGCCCGGCAGAAGTGCAGTTCAATGACGATTATGTTTGCAGAATGTGGGGAGAGGTCGTCGAGGTTTCTGAGAGTCGACGGCGACTATAGCATCCACTCCAATCGACCCTCCAAGATGCGTCTCAGCTATATCGCCCGCCGAGTGCAATGCTCATCTCGCCCTCGAAGTTTCAATGTGTGTAGCCGACGGAGCTATGCAGTACAACAACCTGGCGCCCCTAGCATTTCCGTCTTCTCCAACGAGGCCAAGCAGCAGCAACGATCTCGCGCCGCCGCCGATGTAGAAGAGTCGCGAGCTACAGACTACCTGAGAGATGAGGTCGCTATGCGTCTGACCAGTCGCCTCCTCGACATCAACCGCAACTTCGACAAGGCCCTGGACTTCGGTGCCAATGCCTGCAACATCGCTCGAATCCTCACGCTACCAGATCCCGATCCCGACTCTGCCAAACCCGTCTCGGAGCCACTGAGCTCAAAAATCGGCCACCTGACATGCGCCGACTCCAACCAGTCCATGCTGCATCGCGACCAGAACGAGCCTTTCAATAAAGACATGTCCCTCACACGCCATGTGCTCCAGAACCCAGAGACACTTCCATTTGAAGCCAATTCCTTCGATCTCGTTCTCTCGTCACTGAGCCTACACTGGATCAACGACCTGCCATCCGTACTCTCACAAATCAACAATGTCCTCAAGCCTGATGCCCCTTTCATCGCCGCCATGTCTGGCGGTGACAGCTTGTTCGAACTGCGTGGCTCTCTGCAACTCGCCGAGCAGGACCGTCTAGGAGGCATTGGTACGCACGTGTCACCACTCGCCGACGTTCGCGACGTCGGAAATCTTCTTACTCGTGCTGGCTTTAAGCTTCTCACAGTGGATGTCGACGATATCATTGTCGATTATCCTAGCACATTACACTTGATGCGCGACCTTCAAGCCATGGGCGAGTCTAATGCTGCGCTCAAGCGTACTCCTGGACCTATTTCAAGAGATGTGCTATTGGCTACTGAAGCAATTTACAAGGAGTTGTATGGCAATGATGACGGTAGTATCCCCGCTACATTTAGAACCATATACATGATCGGTTGGAAGGAGGGTGCGAATCAACCGAAGCCACTCGAGAGAGGCACTGGAGAGATCAACATCAAGGATATTCTCGAAGGAGGCGGCTCTTACAACGGATAAGATATGCTTGAACATAGAAACGACTATACATATTCGGCATAATGAATAACGAGTGTGAAACAATGACTTGAGTAGAGCCGTCACACCAAGATTGATTCGGCCGGTTGATACCATTCTTTAAAACCCAGTCTAAATTTTGATTAGCATTTTTCAAATCGTCTCTTAGTTGTCAATCTCCAAACAGAAGGCGTGACCAGGACAATTACCTATACTATTAAATAACTACTATTATATTCGGGGTGACTGGTTACCGAACACGCTGCCAAGCTTGGACATGCAAATAAATGTTTCGCGACAGCACGCGACCTTCTACGTAACTACCATATCATCAAACTCTTATCAGGACAAGTGACAGTGCTCCATTCTGCAAAGCGGTTCATCCGACAGAAAATTTGTCAAGAGCCATCATTCATCGGGACGCCCAAGATATCGTGCCACTGGCGTACAGCCGTCGGTCAGCAACAGTCTGAACGTCTGCCAAAGTTTCCAAAGTTGCATGCACTTTCGGCGCCTATATTTGACATTGTAACGTTGCAATCATGAACGGTCCATCACCACCACCACCCATGAGCAGCAATCACACAAACGGACAAAGCAACCACCAATCTTTTCTAGGACAGCTGGAGAATCAACTCGAGGGCTTCCGCAGATCTGATGCTCAACGCGATGCCTTAGTTCAGGTAGGACAAAGTTTATCGCCTTTCCGCCCACAACAACACAGACTGATATATGGTATATAGGAAGTCATTCACAAATATGCTGAGCTGCAGCAGCAGTTCCACAACAAGTCTGAAGACTATGAGAATGAACTCGCTTCTCGGCGTATGTGGCAAGCCCAGGCTCGCAACTTTGAACGCTCGCTGCAAACAACAACTATGGGTCTTGTATGTATGAATCAAGCGAAAACCTCGACGGGCTGCTGACATTGGGTAGGAAGCGAATGGATTCGTCTTAGCCTTGATCGATGGAGATGGCGCTATCGTGAGTCAACATGCTCTTCCTATCGTCAAATACTAATTTGCTAGTTCCATGACTACCTATACAAGGCCGGTAGCGATGGCGGTGCAGACGCTGCCCAAGAACTCCACAACAAGATTAGAGACCATGTCGCAGAGTGCTATCCCGATCGTAACACATCTGGCTACGACATCATGGTCCAAATATTCTATAACATGGAGGGACTCAGCCATAAGTTGAAGAGCCTGGGCATCTTCAAGAACCCCAACGAGATGGCTCCATTTGCAAGAGCCTTTTCCTTAAACAAGTCTCTGTTCTCTTTCATCGACGTAGGTAGTGGCAAAGAAAGAGCAGACCACAAAGTTAGAGGTAGACCAATCTATCTGTCTGGCTATGAGTATTCACATTTGGCTGACCGATGATACAGAAACGCTAAGACTGTTCTTACCTAACATGCAATGTAAACATGTAGTCTTCGGTGGCTGCCACGACAACGGATACCTACCTACGCTCGACCCATACAAGCGCGACCAAAACACAGCCCCTCGTATCAGTCTGCTAGAAACGCTACCTATTCAATACGGCTTCACACAGCTCGGATTCAAGGTTATACAGTTCCCCAAGTTTTTAGATCGGAGCCGCTGCCAGAAAGGCCTACTGTTCCTGTTTTCGTGCCCTCCACGGCTCAAAACACAGCTGGCGCCCAGCCCATCTCTGCTCTCTCCAGTCGAAGCAACTCATTGGCAACCAGTGGCGTGTCGATCAACTCAGCACCCACCCCAGCACAAGCAGCTGCGTCCACTCTGCCCAAGACCACCACACCCAACCCTAGCGATGGCTCCTCATGGGCAACCGTGGGCAAAGGCGCGCCCAAATCCATCAATATTGCAGCCAAAAAAGCACCCAACCGCAAGTTCATCCTCCTTAATGTCAACGAAGAACGCCTAGACCCAGCGCTGCCACGTGCCGATCCGTCAGCCACCACCCGCCTTATGGAGCGTGTTCGCCACAAGAAAGTTTGCAACAATTACCACCTGAACGGGAAGTGTGAGGCTGGCAAGTACTGTGACTATGACCATGGCGAGCGCCTCACTCCTGGCGAGCAATTGGTACTCAAGCAACGTGCTCGTACGAGAAGCTGTCCAGCCCGTGGAGACTGCCGGGACTTTGACTGCACGAATGGTCATGTCTGTCCATACGGTAAAGACTGTTATAACGACAACTGTTGGTTCCAGGATGTGCACGACGTTGACACGGTAAGTTTTCTCTGCCTACTCAAATTCGAACTTTGGGGAATTATACAAGCAGATACTCATCTCCTTGTAGAAAGTTATGTCAAGAATATTCGAGGATGGAGAACAGGAGTGGAACCTGAAGTAGACGCAGTCGTGTCGTATTGGGGCTTCGGGGTGACGATCAGCAGTCACCTTGTTGACGACTACTTGTTTTCTTTTTGGTTATGACTATCCTGGTCCAGTCCGCCTGGTCTGAGCCCTCTTGTCTCGGTGAAAGCCTTTAAACTGAGCTCAAGGGTGTTTCCCTTCAGTGATGAGCTTACTGAGACGGTTGAGTGCATTTTTCTAGGCTCTGGTATTATGAAAAATCATGTTCCGCCATTCTGGTCAAGACCTTGACCAAGAAAATCCTCGTCAACTGTGTTTTCTCTGGCAAAATGAGACAAGTCGAACGAATTCATCAAGGTTGATTTCGGACTGAAGACTGTGGCATACTGTGCTCGCTACCATGTATCATGCCATCGTTTCATCTACACCTCACTGGAACTTTTTGGTACTGCCCACAGCAACCTGCAAACCTTCCAAGATCTCTTTTGCGGACACGTAAACAAGATATGAGGGAAGGACGATCCAGAGACCATTAGGCAGAGCCCAGAGGAAGAAGATGGACGAAGCATCATTGTGACCAATGTTGGCAAATCCAGAAAAGACCTCGTTGAGCCCTGCATTACTGTTAGCCGTGATGAGCATCAGGAAATCGGTGCAACATACAATAAAGCACAGTCTTGCTCAAAGTCATGAGAGCAATACCATATAGAAGAACAACGGCTCGCCCAGCAACCGTGCCGTACACTGTTCGACTCTGTGCGAGCTTTCCAACATGCTGCTTGTTGGGCGCACCAGTACCCTGGACATTCTTTTCGGTCCTGCCATGGACATAGACCAGATAGAGATAGTAGATATAACCCACACACTCGACGATATTCACACCAGACTGAGCAGCGGTGAATCCATTACCCGAGTTGTATGCAGGCCAGCCGTAGACGTGATCGACCTGACCGTAGAGCTCATAAGGCACCCAGAGAGGCTTCTGGTACTTGCCGCCAGGCATGGAATGTGGACGAAGGAAGACATAGAACGTGTCCCAAACGACCAAAGGCAGCGATACAGCGAGCCAGATTAGAGTGAGAAGTGACGGTGTGTGTGACCAGCCCTTTTCACTGTACCCCTCTTGCTGGATGGCGCTTTGCGGTGTCGTTGGAGATGAATTGACTTTCGAGTCATCAAGCCCTTGTGAAATAAAGTCTTGTGGATGATTACGAGTTGAGACCATGTTGCTGATGAGATGTCGGTTGTCTGCCAATGAGGTGATCGAAGAGAAGGAGGTATCGAGTGACTTCCTCGAAAGACCCCTGTGCCGATCCCCGCATTTGGGCGTGTGCGGCTTCCATCCATGTGGGTCTCCCTCGGTCCCTCTGGAGTCTGGACGACAGTCTATTTCGACCTGTATCACAACGTCTTCTTCTGCTGCATTCCAGCCATCTCTACCATGGTATACATGGAGCTTCGAGCAATTGTCTGACTCGATCCGATTCACCAGTAACTTCACTTGGAACTTTTCGGCGGCAACGTGCGATCTTGACCAGTCGGTTGCGACTGCGATTGATACACCACGGTCTGTCAGCTTACCTCAGTTGCCGACCACGTCAATGGCACCGCCAAGGAACGCAAAGAATATGCCTTGCAAGAGGGCCTTCAAGATCATGTTGTACGCGTGGCCGGAGCTCAAATATCCAGGGTCGGTCTTCGGGTCCCCACCAATCCTTGGAAGTCCGCTCAGTTTTCCCTCAGCCTTCGGACGGGCAAACGTGGATCACATTCAGAAACCCTTCGGAAACGCAGTGGCACGTTGCTGTTGAAGACGATCTACGCCATCGTGCATGCCTATCGTTGTCGTGTTCTAGATATGAGACTGGACGCAGTCATCTACCTCGCTGATCGCGTTCGGACCGTAAAGACTTAAAACACTGGCGAACCTCCATATCATGAGCTGGAAGTGTCATTGTCCAAGCCTCGCCACGATTCAATAGCCTTTCTTAGTGTATGATTCTGGTGTTGACTTATAAGTCTACCTCGTCCTCTTCTTGCACCTTCGAACACACAGGCTCGTATTCATAACATGATGAGATATCTATCGACACTCTCAGTCATCGCATTGAGCTTAGGTTAGTGTCGCGCTTATGTCGTGGCGTTGTGGCAATACTGACCTTTGCATCAGGCTCTACCTATGCCTGGGGCTGGGGTGGGGGAGGTGATGATGGCAGCTCTGGCTCTGGCTCATCTGGGTCATCTGGGTACGGATCTGGCTCGTATGGATCGTCTGGCTCGGGTTTCGGTTCAGGTTCTGCAGGCTTCTCGATACCGTTCGGCGGTGACTTCGAAAAGGCTCAGCGCGCCATGATCGCTCACGGTGTTCTTGCATCGTTAGCCTTTGTGATATTCTTCCCCTTCGGAGCCATCAGTATCCGATTGTTCAGTTTCCCAGGACTTCTTTGGTTCCATGCCATCGTTCAAGCGCTTGCATACCTCATCTTCATTGCAGCGTTTGGACTCGGTATTTACCTTGCTACTCAAATCCACATGGTATGTCGAAAGAGAAAGAGAATAGCGTTGGATTTGATCTAACTTCAGCAGCTCGATCAAGCTCATCCGATCATCGGCATTGTGCTTTTCATCCTGATCTTCTTCCAGCCAATCCTTGGTTATATGCACCATCGTCTTTTCAAGAAGTACAAGCGCCGTACCTTCTGGTCTCATGCTCACATTTGGCTTGGACGCATCATCATCACCCTAGGAATCATAAACGGTGGCCTTGGACTAGATCTCGCAAACAAGTAGGGTTCTAGTTCTCTTTCGTATATTGAACCCAATACTGACGCTTTGCAGCACTCGCAAGGGTGAAATTGCTTACGGAGTCGTTGCTGGCATCGTCTATCTTGTCTACATTATCAGTATCTTCGTCGGTGAATCGAAGCGGAGAAGAGACAGAAAAGCGGCCGTTCGTGCTGAGGCTGAGCCAAAGAGGAGCGATAGCGATTCGAACAGCTCCGATGCACCAGGCCTTAGGACAAACTATTATGCCTAGGAGGTGTCGGCAGATCTGAAGAGAAACGATCTTAGCAATATCGATAGGTACCAACGACTGTTTCGGAATATGTTCCAAGAGCCTTCGAAGGCCATCTTGCAATTCCCGTCTTCATCGACTTATATTTCATGCCTGTTACACAGCAGGTCTCACGTCTGCCAAACGAGGTTGATAAAGCGATAGATAAGACGTAGTGGGAAAACATAGGGTTTCGCCACAACTAGCACCATCCCTTCCTACCTTGTGACCCTAGTACATGACTTGTTCAGATTGCGATTAACTCATATTTGATGCCAGACTCGGAATACATCGTATCCTTGATGTCGGGGCAGAGGGGAACAGAAACCAATCGCATAGGCTGTCTTGAATTCGTGAGCTTGTCTCTTACATCTCGTCCTCAGGATCTCAATCTTGGGGCAAAAAAGCAACAAGAGACCGCATGGTAATCTCTGATAAATCTTGATGACCATGATATACGGTTTAATAATTTACTGGAAGAAGAGATCGAGAGTCGAGAGCAAGAACGTGTGAAGCGAAGCACTAGCCAGGCGAGCGGACTATTGTCGGGAAGTCGCGAAGCGTGCCACAGTGCCAAGCCATCGCACCTTCCATTTTGAAGCCCACAGAGATTTGTGAATTCTCGACCAGCGACGAATTCGACAATCACCCAACGACACCATCACAGACCAGCAACGATGTCGGAATTTGCACCAGTCGTATGTGACACCCACCCAGCACCGCAGTGAGCAGAGAAAGAGGAGGACCTGGAATCTGGATTTGCGACGGCGAACGAGGCGCGCGCACTCACACCTGCACACCAACACCACAGTCATGGGAGCAATGGCTGACTAGAAGGGTGTATACAGATCGTCATTGACGGCAAGGGACACTTGCTCGGTCGCTTGGCCAGCACTGTCGCCAAGCAGCTCCTGAACGGCCAGAAGATCGTTGTTGTCCGCTGCGAGGCCCTCAACATCTCTGGAGAGTTCTTCCGCGCTAAGCGTACGTCCACCATCTACCGCACGAACCCGATCGCCGCCAGTCGCACCGCACAACGAACGCTCTATCGAACATCAACCTGGCGGCAATCGTGCGACCGAATCGAGAAAGAGCTAGGCTAACACGATACACAACAGTGAAGTACCAGGCTTTCCTGCGCAAGCAGACGCGTTACAACGCTTCCCGTGGTGGTATGTAAACCATAAATCCACGAGGTCTCCGCTGCCATTCGGCATGAGACTCTTTATATTTTGCCCGGTCACTGACTTGGACATAGGTCCCTGGCACTACCGCGCTCCCTCCAAGATGTTCTGGCGCACCGTCCGTGGCATGATCCCTCACAAGACTGCCCGTGGTGCCGCCGCTCTGGAGCGCCTGAAGACCTTCGATGGTGTTCCTCCCCCTTACGACCACAAGAAGCGCATGGTCGTTCCCCAGGCCCTCCGTGTCCTCCGCCTCAAGCCCGGCCGCAAGTACTGCACCGTCGGCAGACTCGGCCACGAGTTCGGCTGGAAGTACCAGGACGTCGTCGCCAGGTACGTGTTCTGCTATCACGTCAATCGGTTCCTGGAAGCTAACACGTCGCACACAGACTCGAGGAGCGCAGAAAGGTCAAGGGTGCCGCCTACTACGAGCGCAAGAAGGCCGCTCGCCGTTCGCTGGCCGAGGCCCAGAAGACCGCCAAGGTCGACGAGAAGGTCAAGACCGAGCTCGCCTCTTACGGATACTAAATGTGGCCGGAGAGTCGGAGTTCGTTGTCGCGTCCAACTGCTCCCTTCGAGCACTCATAACGTTGGTGTAGTGCTCGGGGGAGCGTCAAGCCCACACCCATAATGGCTTGCTTTGCTTCTGTACTCGGCGATTTGGGGCTAGGGAAAACAAAAACGAAACGCTTTTCAGAGATGGCACAAGCCAGAAAAAGTCATGGCATCCTCAACAATACCCAATTTCACGCGCAAATGTCTCTCAAGTGTACGGTGACTTGGCCCAAACAATGCGAGTGCATGCTCAATTGTGATATGATGAAACTTGCCCAGGTCTCTGCTTGGCGCGCGCCCATCTTAATATCCAATCCACCACCTCGGCCCCCCACAGATCAGTTGATCAGACCCCGCATCGGTCTTCCTTTCCTCCACCCGCAGTAACCGCCGTTACGGTAACAATATAGGTCTATATTTTGAACCTCATCTATTTCGAAGTACTTCTCTGTCTGTATCGTACGCCTGCGCCTGTTTCGTCCCGCCAATCGTGTTCAATTGACCAGGTCTACAGTCCACGACCCTACCTTAGCAATTAACGTCTACACTACACATTAAGTATCTGACATGCCCTCTGCTGCTGGTAGATTGTCTGCTCTAGCAGCTCAATTCTTACCATCACCGTTCTCCTCACGAAAAGTCGAAGTCTGCAATAACCATCAACTCTCACCTACCGTCTTCCTACCACGCGCAGCAACCATCGAACCGGACGTATGCCATCCGTCCAGGGTCCTTCTTCTCTGCAAGTGCTGACGGTATTTCAGGCTCCAGCAATTTATCATGTCACTGCAAACAAGAAGGTTCTGAGGCGAAGCTATCAGGAATTTGCAGATCGTGCCAGAGGTCTTGCATACTACCTGAGACGCCATGGATATAAAAGAGTAGGCATTCTTTGTCCCAACACACCTGCGTTTCTGGAAGCCATCTTTGGAATCGCAGCTGCAGGATCAGTCAACGTCGGCGTCAACTATCGGTTACAATCGGGAGACATCACCTACATATTTGAGCACTCTGAAGTAGACAGCATCATCGTTGATGCCGAGTTTGTTCCCCTTTTGGACGACTTCAGAGCGGCGCATCCTGAAGTCAAGATCATAGTTGATACCGATACGGATGCTACGGAAGGACAACTTTCTGGTCCGTTTGATGAAGCAGTCCTCGAAGGCTTGAAATACGACACCGAGACTGGTTCCAGAGGCTGGGCGAATCTTGAACACACTACTCCAGATGAGAACTCTCTGTTAGCATTGGCTTATACTTCGGGAACCACCGCACGACCCAAGGGCGTAATGTTTACTCACAAGGGTGCATACCTAGCAGCTCTCGGGAACATTGTTGAGTCTGGTCTGAATTATCATGGATCGCAACGCGCTCACTATCTCTGGACACTGCCGTATGAGACCCACAAACATCTCGATTGATGTGTACTGATATCCTGCAGAATGTTCCATGCCATGGGTTGGACTTTCCCATGGTCTGTCACCGCTGTCCGTGGTACTCATTACTGTCTGAGAAAGATTGATTATCCAGAAATTTGGCGTCTCCTGAAAGAGGAGGGAATCACTCACATGAACTCTGCCCCAACTGTAAACACACTTTTGTGTAACGACTCTAAAGCTGAACGACTGGAGAACCCGGTGAGGGTGACCGTGGCTGCAAGTCCGCCTTCGGCTCATCTATTCAAGACCATGGAGAACTTGAACTTGCAACCAGTGCATGTAAGTCAAACACGAGCATCTTTCTTTGTCCTCGATATACTCGTTCAGCGACCTAGACGTAAAGCCAAATCAGAAGACTTGCGGGGAGCCTGACACTTGTGAATGTTGCTAACGTCCCTTGCAGGTCTATGGCTTGACCGAGACGTATGGCCCCATTACCAAAGGTTACCACATGCAGACATGGAGTCAGCTTCCGGGCGACGAAAAATACGGCAAGATGGCTCGTCAAGGTCATGGCTTCGTCACTTCCATGCCTGCACGCGTTATCAAGACAGACGTGGCAGACGACCATATCGAAGATGTCGAGAAAAACGGCAAAGATATTGGTGAGATTGTGTTCTATGGCAACATCTGCGCAAAAGGGTATTACAAGGACGACGAGGCCACCAGAAAGTTGTTTGCTGGAGGGGTCTTGCACACCGGTGATCTTGCTGTTATGCATGAAGACGGCGCCATTCAAATCCTCGACCGGGCCAAAGATATCATCATCTCAGGTATGCACGAGCAAGTAGTATTCCTTCTGTGCGTCTCACTTACATGCGACAACAGGTGGAGAAAACATCTCTAGTGTCGCTCTAGAGTCCATGCTAGTCACTCATCCAGAAATACTGGAAGCAGCATGCGTGGCAGTGCCCGATAGTCATTGGGGCGAACGTCCATTAGCCTATGTCACTGCAAAGAAAGAAGGCCTCAGAGGTGAAGAAGTAATCGAATGGGCCAGGAATCAGAGCAGCATCAGCCGCTTTATGGTTCCCAGAGAAGTCGTTATAGTCGCAGAGCTGCCAAAGACAAGCACAGGAAAGCTGAAGAAGAATGAACTGCGAGAATGGGCCAAGAAGGGGCAGAAGGGGGTGTAAACGGAAGTGGCACTTCCGCAGCCGGACGGGATCACGGGTATGGTGATCGACGTTTGGCTGCAGAATTATACGACACGTCTTTTGCATAGACCCCCAGCAGACAGAGGCATCAAGTCGACTGAGTCTCTAGCGAGGGACAACTTGTAGGATATTGTGGTGGTGGTGGAGGTGTTGCAGAAAAATGGGTAGGTAGATGTACGTACATTGCTCACAGGACACGCAAACCGCGCCGAATAGCCATACATTGAGAAAAAGAAGACAGGTGGTTGGTAGATATGTATATAGAACACGGCTCCGCTTTGCTAAAGAACGGTTTCTCGCGCAGCACATGCATGCCATAACAACCAGATGAATGGGCTCTGTCGCGTGTTTTTCGTTTCATACCGCGACGACGATTTGAAATGAAATGCGAACTTCAACCGCGCGGGTCACTTCGAACATCATGTCCCTCTTCAAGCTCTGAATCTTGACCAACATGAGGGCGAAGAAGCGTCACCGGTGGGAAGAATTTTAGCTGCCTGCCACAATCTGTTTGACCTAGGCTCAAAGCGGGATAGCGTGCCTTCCCATCTGAGGGTGTCGTTCTTTCCTTCGACGAGTTAAAGGCATAAAAAGCGCCGCCCATCGAACAGCCGGAGACCTCCTTCGTAGCGGCCTCGGCTGACGCGTGACGCAGCAACCAAATACTCTTCATTTACTCTTCTTTTTTTTCTCCTTTCGACGCGATAATTTATTATAGCGATGAACTGCTAATTCGACTTTTTCGAGATTCACTCTTGCATTTGGAAGAGGGCGTTGATGGAAATCTGATTAGTTTTTGACACAAATTGGCTACAACATGAGTGCCACAAGGTAAGTGCATATCTCAGTGCGGCTATCTCCGAAGGATTCACTTTGCTAACCATACACGTGATGCTCACAGACTTGACCGTATGTTACATCTATTGCTCGATATGAGTGATTGTGGGGCTGCTGGTGATTGGTGACTGACGCTTGTGTGCAGGGTTGGTCATTCTTCTCGACACCGGTAGCACGCAACTCATCCGCAACACGGCTGCACAACAGCTCGCCGACGTGCAAAAGAACCATCCGGACGAACTATTCAACCTACTAACTAGAGTTGTTCCCTTCCTTCGCTCGTCTTCCTGGGACACTAGAACAGCAGCTGCAAAAGCCT
This sequence comes from Aureobasidium sp. EXF-10727, assembly GCA_023848595.1. Lineage (NCBI taxonomy): Eukaryota > Fungi > Ascomycota > Dothideomycetes > Dothideales > Saccotheciaceae > Aureobasidium > Aureobasidium sp. EXF-10727. The sequence goes on from SWBF01000082.1 coordinate 91,738, forward strand.
TGGGCGGAATTGTTGAACATGCGCAAAAGTTCGATCCCAACGAGGACGATGTCAAGGATGAGAATGGCGGCGTCAAGGAAGAGAATGGTTCTTCGACACCTCTAACCTCTGACGACCAACTGCAGCTTGCAACTCTGGACGTCGAGGCCATCCTGACTAACGGAAAGGAGCTGCTCGGCAGCGCTGGACGTCAGTATGATTTCAAATTGGCTGGCATGGATCCGGCTCAAAGGCTGGCCCACCAGAAGAAGACCCTTACCAATCGACTCGGTCTTGGTGGAGAGTATATGGAGGACGAACTGGTCACAGAAACAGACATTGCCGTTCGCACCAGTTTCCCGCCACCAGCCATTCCCACTGCAGACTCCAGTGTTTCCAGAGCCAACAGTGTGTCAGAGTCCGCTGTCGTCTCTCCCAGTGATCAGCAAACCCCTTCCGAAGCCATGAGCAAGAGACAACTAAACATGCTCAAGCGACGAAGAAAAGAAGAACTCAAACGCGACAACAAGAAGTTCAAATACGACCTTACCAGCATGAGACGTGAAAGCACCACAGTACCCACTCCCGCCGACTCAGATACCATTATCAAGGATGAAAACGGAGAACCCAATGCCAGCGTTCCCGACTATTTCTCACTTGAAAGAAAGGGTGGTGACGATGACGCAAAGGTTGTGTCAGAGTTCAAGGGTGCTCCTATCGTCGAAAAGTCTGCCTTCCAAACCGAAGTTGAGGAGGCTGGCAATGGATGGCCGTTTGAACGTCTTTGCGAATTTCTGACCGTGGATCTGTTCGATCCTGCTTGGGAGATTCGCCATGGTGCTGCCATGGGGCTTCGAGAGATCGTTCGAGTGCACGGAGCTGGAGCTGGTCGTTTGCTCAACAGAACTAAACACGATAACGATCGCCTAAACCAGGCATGGCTCGATGATCTCGCTTGTCGCATCTGCTGCGTCTTCATGCTCGATAGATTTGCGGACTACGTCTCAGACAATGCTATTGCACCAATCAGAGAAACTGCTGGTCAGACACTGGGTGCACTCTTGCAATATCTCCCGGCATCATCAGTACATGCAGTCAATCGTATCTTATATCGACTGGTCATGCAAAAAGACCTCAAGGTCAACAGACGTATCTGGCACGCTTGTCACGGTGGTATGATTGGTATGCGATATCTGGTGGCAGTCAGAAACGACCTGCTGCTCCAAGACAATCTCTTGATGGATGGCGTATTGGAATGTGTTATCAAAGGACTCGGAGACAGCGATGACGACGTCAGAGCAGTCAGCGCAGCTACTCTGATTCCTGTTGCCAAAGAGTTCGTCAACATGCGCCATACTGCACTCAACCATCTCATTAGCGTTGTTTGGGAATGTCTTTCGAATCTGAGCGACGATCTCAGTGCAAGTACAGGGTCCGTTATGGACTTGCTTGCGAAACTCTGCGGCTTCCCCGAAGTCCTTGACGCCATGAAGAAGAACGCTGCAGAGAACCCGGAGCAATCCTTTGCAGAGCTGGTACCTCGTTTATATCCTTTCCTGCGTCACACCATCAGCACAGTCCGTTCCGCTGTTCTTCGCGCTCTCCTCACATTCGTCAACATTGATGGCGATGATGCCAAAAGCTGGGTCGATGGTCGTGCTCTGCGGCTTGTTTATCAAAACCTGCTTGTCGAACGTAATGAGACAGTTCTCAAACTCTCGCTTCAGGTCTGGTATGCTCTCGTCGACGTTCTAGCCGTTCACCCCGAAAAGTTTGCTGCGGAGTTCGAACCACATGTTGCACCTTTGGTGACACTCACATTCCACCCCATTGGTGTATCCCGTCACCCTATCCCAATGGATGCAACACTATTTATACGTCCTTCAGGTTACAGCTACACGCCACTGAATACTACCACGCGGAAATCTTCTCCCGTGAACGGATCTTCCGAGCCTGCTAGAAAGAGAAGAAGATCTGATAAGAAGGATAAGGACATGCCGCCTCCAACCTCGTCATCGGCTCATAACGTTGATGGACATATGATGCAAGGCGACGTCGATCTCGTTGGAGCAGACATCATGATCCGATCCAGGACTCATGCAGCTCAAGCACTCGCAAAGGCCTGCCAGGTTTGGCCGGTAGCAACAAGACGCGACATGTTCTCGTCAAAGGTTCTTCCCAGCCTCAAATCTGGCTTCTCAACCACACAACTCTTCGCCGCCATCTTCATAGAAGAATACGCCAGGATATCGCACACCAAGGATGATCTCACCACTTCCTTTGCAGAGAGCCTCCGTCCTCTTGTGGAAGAAGAGAGACCTAGCTGGTACAGCGACCTTACCAGCTATCTACAGATTGTACGCGCACAGTGTCAGAGCCTTCTGAGCACGTTCCGTGAAAAGGCTCATGTACCGGCAAATAAACTCCCCATAATTGCTGTCGTGGTGCAAGGAGAGCCAGAGGCTGGCAAGAACGCCTTTTCACTCGCCGATGGAGAGCGCATCGCTGTTCAAGACTTCGAGAGACTACGCAAGACTCTTTCACCTGCTCAGCGAGTCACTGCAACTGAAATGTTATCAAGTGCAAAGGCAGATGTCGACTCAGTCATTGCTGAAGCAACTCTCATCAAGAAACAGCGCGATGTTCGCATCAAGTCTGCTGTGGCTGCAGCTATCGTGGCATTGAGAGAAATTCCTAAGAAGCCCCAGGCTACCATCAAGGGTCTTATGGACAGCGTCAAGGACGAAGAAAACTTCGAGCTCCAGAAGCGCTCTGCAGCGGCAATCGCCAGTCTGGTTGATCAATTGGTCACCAGTGGTCGTATGAAGGTTGTCGACAAGGTTGTTGGCAACTTGGTTAAGTTCTGCTGCATGGAGACTGGCGAGACACCCGAGTTCCACCCCAACGCGGATAGGGAATCTGGCATTCTCTCGCTGCAGAAGGATGAAGATATTCAGGACCGTCCTGATGCCGCCAAATATGAGAAAGAGGTTCGTCAAGCTCGCATTACGAGACGCGGTACCAAGGATGCTCTGGAGCAACTTTGCTTCCAGTTCGGCAGCGACCTCTTCGACAAGGTACCCATGCTTCGTACTCTTATCGAAGACCCCATTCGTCACTGCTTCACTGGGGAGTTGCCTGCCAACATTACCGACCCCGAGCAAAACGTTGGTCAAGAAGTTGTGGATGCCATGTCCACACTTCGCGCATTGGTGGCGTCGTTCCACTCCGATCTCCATCCATTCGTTCTTGACCTTATGGGCTTTGTTGCTAGAGCTCTTCAGACACGACTTGCCGTCCTTCGATACACCGCTGCCAAGTGTTTTGCAAGCATTTGCAGTGTCATCACCGTCAAGGGCTTCACTATGCTGGTTGAGCGAGTCCTGCCACCAATCAACAATCCAACCGACGTGCATTGCAGACAGGGCGCGATTGAGTGCATATACCATCTCATCCAAGTCATGGAAGATCGTATCCTACCCTACGTCATCTTCCTCTTGGTCCCTGTGCTTGGACGCATGAGTGATTCTGACAATGGTGTACGCTTGATTGCAACTACCGCTTTTGCTACACTGGTCAAGCTTGTGCCTCTCGAAGCCGGCATTCCGGACCCTCCAGGCCTGTCTGAGGAGCTTCTCAAGGGACGTGAAAAGGAGCGCAAGTTCATCGCGCAGATGCTTGATCCAAAGAAGGTCGAATCCTTCGAGATTCCTGTCGCGATCAAGGCCGATCTCCGTTCATACCAACAAGACGGCGTCAACTGGCTGGCCTTCCTCAACCGATACCATCTACATGGTGTTCTCTGTGACGATATGGGTCTCGGCAAGACACTGCAGACAATCTGCATTGTCGCCAGTGATCATCACATGCGTGCAGAGGAATTTGCCAAAACTCAAGCACCCGATCAGCGCAAGATGCCGTCTTTGATTGTCTGTCCTCCAACTCTATCCGGTCATTGGCAGCAAGAGATCCGTACATATGCGCCCTTCCTGAATGCCGTAGCCTATGTCGGCCCGCCCTCCGAGCGTAACAAACACCGCGCAAAGCTTGCTGAGGCTGACATTGTCATCACTTCGTACGACATTTGCAGAAACGATGTCGAAGTTTTTGCACCCCACACCTGGAACTACTGTGTGCTGGACGAAGGTCATCTCATCAAGAATCCCAAAGCCAAAGTCACCCAAGCTGTCAAGCGTCTTGCAAGCAACCACCGCCTCATTCTCTCGGGTACACCGATCCAAAACAACGTGCTTGAGCTTTGGTCGTTGTTTGACTTCTTGATGCCCGGCTTCCTTGGTACAGAGAAGATGTTCCAAGATCGCTTCGCTAAGCCAATTGCTGCTTCACGTTTCAGCAAATCTTCTTCAAAGGAACAAGAAGCCGGTGCATTGGCCATCGAGGCCTTGCACAAACAAGTTTTGCCCTTCTTGTTGCGCCGCCTCAAGGAAGAAGTGCTGGATGACTTGCCACCCAAGATTTTGCAGAACTACTACTGTGACTTGAGTGACTTGCAGAAGAAGCTTTTCGAGGACTTTACTCGCAAAGAGTCGAAGACAATTGCCGAAAAGGCTGGCTCTGCCGACAAGGAGGCTAAGCAGCATATTTTCCAAGCTCTGCAATACATGCGTAAACTCTGCAACTCACCAGCCTTGGTGATGAAGGAGAGCCACAAGCAATACGCAACAATTCAAGCGCAGTTAGCACGTCAAAACTCCAGTTTGACCGATCCAGTCCACGCTCCCAAGCTCACAGCTCTCAGGGACCTACTCGTCGACTGTGGTATTGGTGTCGATTCTGCGCCAGCAGGCGAGGTCCCTTCCGCTGACCAAGCCGTCTCTCAGCACAGAGCTCTCATTTTCTGTCAGATGAAGGAGATGCTCGACATGGTTGAATCTACTGTCTTCAAGCGTATGCTTCCGTCAATCACATTTTCTCGCCTCGATGGAAGTGTCGAAGCATCCAAGCGTCAAGACATCGTCAATCGCTTCAATTCTGACCCATCCATCGATTGCTTGCTCCTTACTACGAGCGTTGGTGGACTTGGTCTCAACTTGACTGGTGCGGACACAGTCATCTTTGTCGAACATGACTGGAATCCTCAAAAGGATCTCCAGGCCATGGACCGTGCGCATCGTATTGGTCAGAAGAAGGTCGTAAACGTCTATCGCTTGATTACTCGCGGCACTCTAGAGGAAAAGATTCTCAGCTTGCAGAGATTCAAGATTGACGTAGCCAGCACTGTCGTCAACCAACAAAATGCGGGTTTGGGAAGCATGCAGACAGATCAGATCCTGGATCTCTTCAACATGGGCGATACAGAAGGTGCGCCTTCGCTCGAAGACAAGCCCAAAGACCCCAACTCAATCGACGAAGCGGATGCTGTGGACGCTGAAGGCAATGTCCGTGAGAAGGGCAAGAAGGGTATTCTCGATGAGCTCTCTGAGCTTTGGGATGAAAAGCAGTACGAAGAGGAGTTCAATCTGGATGGATTCTTGTCGACTATGAAGGCATGATCCTGACCTTTGGAATCTCTTGGTTTCTGCTGCATCTTTTTCTTAATGAGGTATGACTAGATGGAGGAATGGAACAGGAAGGAAGACCGGGCGTTATTGATCACGAACCAGGAAGAAGATCATAGCGCCGAGAAATGGAAAGGGACGTTGCATCTTTAGTTAGAGCGTCTTGCGGCGCTGCTTCCTCAATAACATCAATTCAAAAGTTTATCAAAAGCACTCATCTAGCATCCTGCCGGCGTTCGGCCTTCTACCCGATAACCGAGCCGACAATGGGTGGGCCCGGTGGGGGATGGAGTCTGTCGGGGCAGCTTTCCGCCGAACTGTCGAGAGCTATATAATCTGCCCCATATCTACGTCAAACATTTGTATATACATTGCTGTTTTCGGATTACAAGTGTCACCTCCACTATGGCGCCAATCAAAACCATTGAATACTTTCGTGTGAAGCCCCGCTGGCTGTTCGTCAAGATAGTCGATGCAGAGGGTCATGTTGGATGGGGCGAAGGTCAGTAATCTCGAACAGATCTCTTTCATTGACTGCTAAGGCAGACAATTGAGAGCTTAATGTCTGTACAGATCGCTAAATAAGTAATAGCGACACTAGAAGGACATACCAAAGCTGTAGAAGGCACTCTCAATGGTTACATCGATCGCTTCGTGGGGCTTGAAGCCGATGACATTGAGCACATCTGGCAGCTTGCCTGGCGACACAGTATGTCATGACAAGAAGCGTCCAAACAGCTTGCCCGAGAACTACCTAACAATGACAATTGGCAGGCTTCTACCGAGGAGGCCCAGTGTTTATGAGTGCACTCGCCGGCATCGACATTGCGCTCTGGGATCTAAAGGCTCGAAGACTCGATGTGCCAATCCATCAACTACTCGGAGGAAAGGTCAGACAAAAGGTCCAAGTCTATGCTTGGATCGGAGGCGATCGCCCTTCTGATGTTGCAGAAGCTGGCAAGGAGCGACTTGCGCAAGGGTTCCGGGCCGTCAAAGTATCTTCAGTCCCTGCTACCTATCCCATATCTCTGCTCCACACAACCCTCCTGACTTTAATCCTTTCCAGATGAATGCGACCGAAGATGTGGGATGGCTGGACTCACCATCGAAATTGGACTCGGCTGTGGAGAGAGTCAAGACTGTCAGGAGCTTGGGGCTGGATGTTGCCTTGGACTTTCATGGCAGACTTCACAAGGCTATGGCAAAGCAATTGGCGTAAGTCTCGGTTGTTCCAAGGGCTGCTGAAACGTCTTGCTGATGATGATCTCGTCTGCAGACACAAACTAGAAGGTTGCGATGTCCTCTTCCTGGAAGAACCGCTTCTGAGTGAGCACCCGGAGGGCATCAAGCAGCTTTCTAACCTGACGAGTTCGCCCATCGCCCTCGGTGAGAGGTTATACAGTCGATGGGACTTTAAAAGATATCTGGAAGGTATGTAGCACACATACACGTGTCACTTCGAGCAAAGACACCCGACACTGATGGTTTACAGATGCCAGCGTGGACGTTTTCCAGCCAGACATTTCTCACTGCGGCGGCATCAGTGAGATGCGCAGAATTGCGGCCATGGCCGAAACTTATGATGGTGAGTTTTTGCCTATACCTCCGTTTGACTTTTGTCATATTCACTAACCGAATCAAGTGGCGATTGCACCGCACTGCCCATTGGGAGTAAGTTACCTCTGGCTCCTCGCATTGACTGATACCTGACACCGCTTCACAGCCCATTGCTCTTGCAGCATGCTTGCAAATCGGCCTTTGCACACCAAATCACATGATTCAAGAAATGTCGGTTGGTATGCATTACAATACAGAAGCCGGCGAACATGACATACACAGCTATGTGCTCAACTCGGAAGTTTTCAAAGTCACGGATGGGTACTTGGATGCCTTCACGGGACCGGGCTTGGGGATTGAGGTCGATGAGGAGGCGATCAGAAGAGTGGCCGAGAACACACAGCCATGGGAGCTGCAAGGTTTTGTGGGTATCGATGGCGGTCTCAGAGAATGGTGATGGCGTGCCTCTAGCATATTAGGTGGTGTTCAGCGAGAAGCTGTGCAATTTCATCATTGATAACTTCGTCGCTCTCCTGACATCCCTGGGATACAAATTTCTCACAGACAGCTCCTGCAGCGATGCACTTCCTTGGTTGTTGTAAACCTGTAAAGCGTACGAAGGCTTTGTTACGTTGGAAGAATTATCGTATAATGCATTCTATCTATGCTACAAAGTATATTGTGCTCAAACTCACAAAAGTATATTCTTCTCATCACATGTCATACCAGAACTCATCATCCAGCCCGCTTCTGCTCGGAACAGGCAACTGCTTGTTATCCTGAGCTCGCTCCCAATCCACATCTTCCCAACGCAAGTTCAACATGCGGATCGTCAGGCTCCATTGCTCGAGCAAGTCGACCAGCTTGTTCGTATCTGCAGTAATCGGCTGTTGATTCAGCAGCATGAGTAGGCCATCCAGCCATTCGGAGGCAAGCGATGTACTGCCAGTGTTCAACTCGAGGAGTACCGATTCCCCTGACGCCTGTGTCTTTGCAAAGGTGTTTGAGTTGCCGAAGATGGTCAACCGTGTTATTGTTCCTGTGGAAGAGGCGTGTTTGTCGCTAGAGACTTTGGCCGTATCGTCGCCGAGTAAGACTTCTGATCGTGCCACGCTGGAGTCTACCGAACTGATGGTTTCAAGATCAAGCCTCACGTTGAGCTCATGAAGTTGTGGTGTCTTGTCAAGCTTGTTGGGATGAGATGCATGTTGGAGATATTTTCTGTCGTTGGAGAGACGCACGAAGCGCCATGCGGTTATATGCAACTTCTGTGACTCTGCTGGGGTGATTGAGAGATCTGAGGGTATTGTGTCGGACGAGATGATGGGGAACCAGGCACCCTTGAGTAGACACTTGATACGCTGCTCACGCATAAACAGAAGTGCATCCGTGTGTGTTTGCTCACGCAAGTTTCTGAAGATGCTTGTGTCAGTATTGGGGAAGGTGGAGATGTGCTTAGATGGCTCTTACCTCAAATCTTGGCCCCAAGCATATTCGTAAATTTGCGAGACGTCCTGCAACTGCCATTCTCTGACTTTTGCTAGAGGAGTGCTTCCAAGTTGTTCCTCGACTTGATCCATAGTGGCTCGTCTGTCTGCCTGACCGAGAATTGTCCTGATCAAAAGTCGTGAAAGGTCATCGATCTTGCGAAAGTCGTCAACAGTTGCACCTGCTTCTTTCCAAAGGCGGATAAAGGCATTTAGTGAAGCAGCATGTATGTCTTCCCAGCGCAGCAAAAGGGGCTTTGCAAGTCCCTCGGCATCTTTGATGTCCTCCAAGGTAGTGGTGTTCTTTGTGGGGTCTTGGCCATCCATTTTGGCAATCTCAAAGTGCTCGTAAAGGACCATGGTAATACTCAAGCTTGCTTTTGCAATGGGACAGCGTTGCTCCATTGGCAAAACACTCTGCTCCAGCAATTCTCTCTGGAATGCATCGCGGTTCCTGCGGACGTATTCTGTGAGATTCATCATACCCAGAAACCTGGTCTCTTCGAGGTCTGCTGCTGGATTATCAGATGAGAACCCTAGACGCTGCCACTTATCGGAGTCAAGGTCTAGCACGTCAGTTATTGGCTTATTACTCGCACCTCCTGCAACATACCTTGCTGACTGGCTTGGTAGTTGGAGGGAAAGCTAGACACTTGAAGCTCTTTGAGAGCTTTTCGATGCTCTACCTTCTCAAGGTCGACTAATATGTGTCTCCAGCGAGCAAACAGTATCTTCATCAGATTTTGGAACTCCAGAACGGGAGCAGCAATCTCGTGGAGGGCGTCGCCATGCATCAAATCTTCGACACCGCTGATGACACCCAGTTCCTGCAACCTGTTGATAAATTTGGGCCATTCGGTTTCTCCTCCATTAGCAACGGAGTCTCGCATCAACGCGTTGACCAAATGTAGAGCATTCGCGCACAATGCATGGTCAGCAGAAGCCAACTTGTCGACCAGACAGTCGAGAAAGTTGGAGTGGACTTGCAAGAGCGGTACTAGAGCCTTGAAGCCAAATTCGTCTTCGGAAGAGTGCTGCAGCTTGTGGGGTTCGAAAGGTCGTGATACCACCAGAACCAGGAGAAGCAACGCGTTGCGAAGGACATTGATAACAGGACGATTGACGACGACTTGGACAGCCTATTTTGTATAAAAACTAAGAATTTGCTCTTCAATATTCTCGAGAATCAGTTCTTACACGCTCTATCACATCTGAGGTCAAACGATCCCATCCCAGATCCATCTGTAACAAACGGGCGAAGCTACCCAGCGCATAGGCGAGAGCATTTCCATTATCTTCCAGGACCACCTGCTTCAACGCAGGCACGCCTTGGGCCTGCACAAAGGCACGCGCAAATGAAGCATCGCTGACGAGTGATTGTAGATGATAGGCGGACAGCTTGCGCGAGGACTCGGAGTCGCTTGTTATGCCGGCGATAATGGATCGGACGTCGTGGGGACCGGCCATTGATTCCGACTTTACACGCGGCCAGGATGCCGAGTTGAAATTCACACCGTCAGCGTAGAGAAAAGGGAGTGTGGCATGACCCAGAGATTCTACTCCAGAACATGTTCTACAAGGGCTGGAGGAGCAGCCCCTCGGGCGCTAAAGCCGCTAATGAGATCCGCGCCGCTCAAAGCTGATCCGGCTCGTGCGCTGCGTCGCAGCGCTAGGTAGACAGTACCACTTCATCGTCTTGTGTCACGACACGAGGGTAAAAGGAGTGTTGCTGAGGCAAATAGCATTGACTACTCGTTTGGATACTGACTCGTCTGGATACCGAGTCTTGCAACGGCGTTACTGACAAGTCTTGGAGCGACATTGTAGAGCTCCGCCATGACGGACCATGTCTTGGCTATAAGCGAACTTGATAAGCATCGCATGATACCAGGTTTACGAGACAGAACGACGATACCAGTCTCTTGGCTCAAGACCTCATGCTGATCCACTCAGCTCTGATTGACGGGCCAGGCATCGTATCTGCAAGGTAAGGTATGTGCATGGAGGGCAAGTGTGTTGTATTTCGCGTGATACACGAATGCATCTACACAGGTACAGTATATGCATGAGTGAGGTCTCAAGCGACCCGACTCCAACACATCTCAGAACGATCGAATGGATGAAGACACCGCTTTGGCTGTTACAGCGGATGAGCCTGTTGACAAACTCAGTATAGGTACATAAAGAGAACCGTCTGAGATTCAAGGAAAGAAAAATGTCGCTCCATGATGGAATAGAAAAACGTCGGCGCTTCGAACCCCAAAAAGAGAGACCATCCGTATAGCCACCGTCTGTTAAATGCGCCTTTACTCAAAAACCAATGCAATAGTCCAGTCCCAACCTTTCCCCTTCTGTTATTTACTCTTTGCGCCTTTCGTGATAAGAAAAGAAGCCCAACATATAAAGCCTCTCACTTTCTCCACCCAACGTTCCATATTACATGAGCAATATCTTTTGCGGTATTTAAAGTGTCACTCACCTTGCCGAAAAGGCCGGCGGCAACGATGTCGTCTTCATCTTCCTCGTAAGGCATGAACATTCCCGAAGCACTGCGGCGCATCCCGGAGCCTTCTTGTTCATCTTCGTCTTCGGATGGTGTAGTGGCTGGTGAACCTGCCGTCCGTGATCTATGCACGGCTACGCTGTCTCTTCGATTTGCAAATCCGCTCAATCTAAGTGACTCTGTGTCGTCCGAGTCCAAGTCTTCGCTTTCCTCGTCATCGAGAGGTAGGATATGATTTTTGGATGGATTAGAAGGCTTTAAAGTTTCCTGAGAAGCTGACTGTGGCAGTTTGCTTGAGCTCCATGAGCGAACCAAAGATGGAGACGGTTGAGGAAGAGGCTCTATGATTTCCGTTTTGTTCTTCAGAGTGGTTGATGGAAGCTTCTCGATCGTCCTGCTGGAGGAAGTGCTTCTAGACAATGGTTTGCGGGCTGCTCGTTTTCTCTTGGGACGTCTCATCATGACAATACCATCATCAGACGAATCAGAATCGGAGTCGTTGTTCGGTCGCTCGTCTTCGGAGCTCTCATCTTCGAATTCGCCGTCTTTGCCCTCGACGGCGATGCATTGTTCGACCTTCTCGTCGAAGCGAATGTGGCGTTTGGGGTACTCAAATGGCGAACGGTCTCCAGAGGAGGGACGTGGGGAGAAACAGCCCAAATCCAGGAAGTCAAGTTGATCTCTACTGCTAGGCACCATCAGACTAGCAGTGGGAAGGTATGCAGATGAACGACCAAGCGAAGGTCTTTTGGAAGGAGGCAAAGTTTGCTGTGCCTGTACAGCGGCGGCAGCCTGCTTGACGAGAGACGAGGTTGATAGCGAGCGTTGAAGCATGACCTCAGACATGCTTCGTTTCTTGAGAATGGGCTTCTTGTGAACGAAAGAATTGGAGCTCGAGAAGTGTGGGCTAGGGTCCGGTGAGTATTGAGTGACGGGGTGTGTCGAGGCGGGCTGTAGAGGCCCATAGAGCCAGGTCACGTCGCTTTCTTTCAGCCTGTGTCAAGTCAGTCTACCATGCCGCACTGTGCTAGAATCGTACAGGCGTACCAATTAAGCGTCTCTGGTGACACGGTTGGAAGGTGGTATTTGGATTTGGCCCACGTTCTCCATGACGCATTTTCAAGGCGCGACCTCTGGCCGTAGACCTTGCGCTGTGACACAATGTGCCTCCAGGAGGACCAGATGTCTTCTTCCCGCCAGTCGTGGGATAGATAGTCGACGTGTCTCGATGGCTCGTGTTTGATGGCCGTGTCATCGGCCACGGTAGGAGTGGGTAAGGGAGAGTCAGAACGGGTGGTGTCGGTGGTGCTACCAGCATCATCTTCGTCATCTCGATCGCCTCTACCATCGTTGGAATCGGCATCAGACGTTTCGTCCTCAGGTCGAGGGCTGGGAGGGAGATCCAGCGGTTCGTCTTCGTGGAAGAATTGGACTTCGTCGTAGGCGGGGAACGCCAGGCCAGTGCCTGGCTGATGGCCGAGCTCAAACGAGAGCTTCGGTTGTTCGTTGGAGAAGAAAGACGTCGATGTGTGAGGCTCTGAAAAGTCCGAGTAGGATTGGCGAGAGGCAGCGAGCGAGCCGGAAGAAGCCAAGGAGCGTTTGAGGGAGCCAATGTGCTCAAACGAAGGCTCGGATGCGGTGCGGTGCGAAGTCGAGGGCGGCGAGCCGACCAGCAGCGACGTTCTCGAGGGATGGGAGCGTTTGAGCGAGGAAGCGGACGAGGCGGATTGAGTAAAATAGGACTGGGATTGGTCGTCGCGCGACCTGGACAAGACCTCGGCCATGTTGTTGGTGCAAGATGAAGGCGTGGCGCAAGGCAGGGCGGGGAAATGAAGCGAAGGGTGCGTGGAGGACGGGTGGATTGCGGACGGCGACTAGAGTTGGACAGGCAGCGGCATTCTGAGAGGTGGCAGAGGCAATGGACGTCGGTCGAGGTGGTGCTGGGAGAGGTGCGAGAGCAAGACGAGGATGCAGAGAGGGTTTGTCCACCTTCAATTCCTTGATCAAAGCGCAATGGCCTAGCCACTCGGTCGATTTCGGCCCTTTCCTTGTACAGCGCCCACGCACGAACTCAATCAAGCCCACACCACTTTCGGCCCGGGGACTCGATCTTTATTTACGACGAGCCCAGCAGCGTCTTGCCAGTGTACGTCCTCGAGGCACACAGGTACTCTCAGACGCAATGGATGATGGATCGTGTTTCGTTTGGTGCGACTGATGGGGGCAATATGTAGCCTACGCATCGTATCCGCCCAGAGCCAACATGCACACGGCTTGCATAAGGGGCCTGCGCCAGCAATGGGGAACCAAGTTCGATGCCTGTCGAGATCGAGCGGCCCTGCGTGCCTCCGCGCCTGCCAGCGCGCGCGAGCAGAAGCAAGAGCGCTTTTTGTCCTCCATCCCCATCCCCGTTCAACCTGCCATGGTCATGGCTGCCCCCGGGGTTATTTGTGGGACTCGTCATGGAGGAACTCCTCGTGCTCTGGGGTTCCTGAATCAGCAGTTTTGAACATCCCGCCTTGTCCGCTGTTCAGCATTTGAAGCTTTGTCGTGCCACGCCATCCTTTCTCTCTCGAGTCTATTCATTATAATCTGCCTCATACCTGTCACCCAGCGACATTTTCTCATTGCCTTTCCACCGCACCACCGAGATGGGAAACCATTTTGACCCCAAGCTCACCCCCGCGCTTGCGTCATATCACATCTCACGCGCCCTCGATTTTGGTAACCACCTCTGCGCCGCCGCGTCGATCATGCCTAGGCAATCGACTCAACTCTATTCGAGAGGGCTCGCTCCGGCTGCTGCCCATTGGGGTATTGCTCTCAATCCTGGACCCTTATCTTGTTGGACTTCCATCCATTTCGTGATTTCACCCGATGATAACGCACCTTGGGTGAGGGCACTGCATGCACCATGTGCATTAGCCACTCCAACCGTGACAGACTTGACAGCAGCCACGCTCTGACCTGACAGGCCATCCCTTGACCTCGCGATTGCGTGCCCCAGGCAGGTCGCTCCTTCACCTCCACTCCTCAACGTGCATACAAGCAACCCGGGTTCAAGACCCACTTCTTTGCTGCAGGTAACCGATACCCTTTCAGTTGCCAAACTGCCTATTGATCCACGGTAATGCTAGGTCGCTCCGGCAGTGCTGTACAGCAGTCAATTTTGATTAATTGCTTACTGCTAGGTTGACTGTTCAGAGAAACGAAACCTCAAGGCACTCGACCGATCCGATAAACCCAGGGGTTGTCTTTTTGTCCGACTCTTCTCGTGTCCGGCCGCTCGTCGAATCAATCTTATTACCAGGTGTCGGCCAGGCAGCCTGCAGGCCCCCCAGCCAACCAACGGCCATGGGTTCAATGTGTGGTCTGTACCTGATAAGCCTCCGCTTGGCCGGCCCTTATTGCCTGCTGGGCTGTCGGAAGACGCGATGCAGCGACCCAAGAGTACAAAGGTTACATTGCCTTCCCATGCTCCACTCTTTCTTACGAATTTACCACGATATCACATTCATATTTGATCCCTGACAACATAGCACTGATTTTGACGAATCTCGGTTTGACCACGCATTGAGCAGGCTACTATTGGTTCTCATCAACTTCACCGCTTCCGCCATCCTCAGCAATCGCGAGTTCGACTGCTCTCATGAAGCAGGGCGTTGTCTCTCTTGCCCACTTTGCATGGACCCGGTCGTCTGGAATATAAATCACCGACAACAAGGAACGAGAATTTCGGTCCCAGATTGTGCGCCGCAAAGTCTGAAATCTATACTAAAGCGAGCACGATCAATGCCAGTCGAGCAAATAGCAATTTTGCAAGAGGCGTCCTACGAGTCTCCGTGAGACCGGCCGATACTCGTCATCCCATAGATCTGATATTCGTTGTGGAGTGTATGTGCGGACGTCAAGCAACATGGCCAACAGGGACATGACGACTCGAGTCAACGGTGGCACAGACAAGCTTATCCGGCTCAACAGCATTTAACGCTGTGCTATACGCCAATAGAGTAACATGGTCATATTCTCCCATGTGGAGAATGTTATCGTTTCCATGCAGTCAGAGCGCTCGGGTTTAATGTGTTTGATTGTCACTGACCAGCCTCTAGAGATGAAGAAGGATTTTTACCGACGGCATTACTGCTCGGTCTCAGTTTTACTTATAGACATGCAGCGGTCCGGCGCATAGCAGTGTGCTACAGTGATCAGTCGCAAAGAATGCCGAAGAACCCAGAGGTTGTACGCTGTTCGATCGTGATAGTCGCTGCTTGTGCTCCCATCAGACACGCAGGGCCCATTGTGTCTCAAGATATTAGCCGGCTGTACGGTCTCCGATGACCTTTTCGAGAGTGATGATAGTGAAAACAACCGCGTTTCAGCTGAAATGGCTGCAAAGCGCTATGCACTCATGGCATGCAGTGATACAGGCACAATGAGAAGGGCTGACACGGCCATGACAACCTGTGAGCTCGGTAAAGAAGTATAGATGGTCAAAGGCAATTGCTAAGGAATGGTTCTCACGTCTTCAGTGTTGCATCAAACTTCTGATCTTGGTGGTAGATATCGTCGAATTTGACCATGTCTTTGTTTTCGCTCTGGTGACCCTGGTCATAAGAACGAACAGTCTTCACCATACGTAAATGAATGACACGGCCATCCAGTATTGCTCAGAGTGGCTGCAGGGGGTCTAGAGGTCAACGTACGGTGGTCACAAGTCCTAGACAACGATGGGTGGCAAAGAGATGGTTTTGAGATTAACGAATCAAGGCCGCTATTTTGCTTAATGATTTGCAGCATCGAACAGGCGAACCGGTTGCCAATTTGCTTCCACAACATCAGCTGTTCCGATAGGGTATCGATGATACCAGCATTTCAATGTAGCATTAAGACACCGACTCAAGTACCGCAAAGAAAATATTGAGGAATAGTAAAATGCTGCTCGTGAATGTCCACTCAATCATGATTTAGATGAGTTATGATTCATAGCAATCATGCTTCTTGTACATACGGCCACAGTCAGCTGAAAACTGGGCATCCCGTCCGCTCTGCCATACATAAGCAGTTGAACGGCAGATTAGTACTACGGTGGGTGACCACG